>CAUYPK010108662.1:0-116496 GCA_963574355.1 Loris lydekkerianus | reverse complement strand
CTCTCCCCAATGCAGCTCAACTGAGCGCCAAGTCCAAGAACACCAAAAAAGTTCACAGGTAAGGCCTTTCCAGTTTGCAGTCTCACTGCTGCTTGTACTCACGGTTGCCGGCGTGATTAGGTTGATCGAACACACGCAGCCGCTTGGCAGTTTTCCACTGTTTTTGTCTTCCTCCTGGGGTCCAGAAGTCCCTTGCTGGCTCTCTGTGTCCTCAAGGGGATGATTGTAGGCAGGTCCCACCGGCCAGAGATGTCTGGAGTCTTGTCTCCCCAGATTCGCCAGGCCAGGTTACAGGGAAGCTGTTACTCAGCCGCCATCTTTAATCCCAGCTCAACAATCTTAAGTATTGATCCATAAATATGAGCTATCTTTCCATTTACTTAGGTCTTCTTTAATTTTTTCTATAATGCTTTGTACTTTTCAATGTATCAGACTTGCATTTCTTTTGTCAAGTTTATTCCTAAGTATATTATTTTTTGTGTACTATTATAAATGATGTTGTTTTCTATATTTCATTTTTAGGCTATTCATTGATTGTGTATATAGATATGTACAACTAATTTTTGCATTTTGATCTCGTATCCTGAACTTGTTTATTAATTTGAGTAGTGTTTTTAATGGATTCCTTATGATTTTCTATATTCATGATCATGTCCTATGCAAATAGAACTAGTTTTACTTCTTCCTTTCCAATCTTTATGCTTTTAATTTCTTCTCATTGCCTAGTTACTTTAGCTGGAATATACAGCACAGTGTTGAATCAACATGGCAAGAGCAGATACCCTTTTCTTCTTCTTGACCATAGAAGGAGCACATTTAGTTTTTCTCCATTAAAATATAATGTTAGTGGGCAGTGCCTGTGGCTCAAAGGAGTAGGGCGCCAGCCCCATATACCAGAGGTGGTGGGTTCAAACCTGGCCCCGGCCCCCCCAAAAAAAAATTGAAAAAAAAAATTATATTATATTTAATATATTATAATATTATATTTAAATGTATTTATATATATTATATATTGTATTTAATATATAATGTTAGTTGTGTGTGTGTGTTTTTTATAATATCCCTTAAATAAACTGATGAAATTCCTTTCTATTACTAGTTGTCAATCTTTTAGTATTTACTTTTATATGTCTAAAAATGTGCTTTTATTGCTATTTCTTATTTTTCCAGTTTTAGGCATTATCTACTGAGGTCTCAATCGGGAAGAGGAAGATTTAGCTTTTTTCTTCCCTCACATTTGCATTCAAACATTATAATTACAATTAATTCTTGGTTAGGTCAACATTCAGGTTTCATATTATTGAGGTTATATTTAATGGCTCACGGTTGACTCCTGTAATAAACTAGGATTACTTTTTTTTTTTTGTATAGCTTTGTATGTTATCTGGGAGTGATTGTCTTATTTGATAATTTCCTTAGTTTTCTAAGTACTTAATATTAATTCAACCCAAATGTCTGTGTTGTTATCTCTGCCACCTCTCAGTACATTCATTCACATACTTCTTGAAAGTATCGCTTCTAAGGCTTTCTGATGGGTCCAGTCTGAACTAGTTATCCATCCTCTGTACCTGGTGTCCTCCAGGGACCTCCCTCCACCACCATCCTGGAGCCTCTCTTCACCTCCTACTCTGGATCTCTTTCTTCCTATCTTTCATGTCGTCTTCTTTATTATTAATATTTACTCCCTCATTTTCATTGAGCTTTTTTTCTAGTACCTTCCAAACAAAAAGAACATGATAAAGGTAGACTTTGGAGGCCTTACATATATGAAAATGTCTTCATTTTGTCCTCAGACTTGATTAATAAAATAATTATCTTTGAGAATTTGGAAGAGATCGCTCCACTGCCTTTTAGTGTTGTTATTGAGAAATCTGAGGCCATTTTTATTCTGTTGTTTTGCATGTGGCCTATTTTTCTCCCTTGCAGGATTTTTCCTCTCTTTCTGGAGTTCTAAAGTTTTACACTGATGTGTTTCAGTAAGAATCTGTTTTCACCTATTATGCTCAGCACTTATGAGTGAAGGATCTCAGGAAATCCCAAAATATGGCTCCTTGGAATAAAGAATATTTTGAACTAAAGGCTCTTAGAGATTAACAGGCCCTTGGAAGAGGTTTTCCCTCTATCTGCAGAAACCAGACTGATCCATCAAAAAGAACAATAGATACCCCTTCCTCTCTGTGTTATCTTAATATGTTGCAGGAAAAATGATAGGAATGCCACAATATGTGGCCCAAATCATTTTGAATGTAATATCTATCTCTCAGATTAACTTAAAAGTCAATCTATTTCCCCCATTCATTCATTCTCCCAAGTAGCTATTCATTTTCCCTAGCAACCGTTTATCACCCCTAAACAGAATCGTCTGTACTCCTTATCTCCCCTCTTCTGAGAGGACAGGTATAAAAATATGTGAGCTTTATACCAGTGCCGTGGCTCACACCTGTAATTCCATCACTCTGGGAAGCAGCAGCGAGTGGATTGCATGAGCTCAGGAGTTACAGACCAGCCTGAACAAGAGTGAGATGTGGTCTTTACTAAAAATAGAAAAAAAAAAAAAAAAAATAGCCAGCATTATCGTGGCAGGGGCCTACAGTCCCAGCTACTCGGGAGGCTGAGGCAGAAGGATCACTTGAGCTCAGGAGTTTGAGGCTGCTGTGAGCTAGACTGATGCCACGTGCTCTAGCCAGGGCAACAGAGTAAGGCTCTGTCTTCTTCTTTGGGATACCGATTAATTATTCTGTGATTCTCCCCTTGTCCATGGTAAATAAGAGTTTGTCTTCTTAATCTGCCTTAATTGTGAGTTGATCTTTCAGCTAACTTTTGGGGGACAGGGCATGTTTCTCCTCACCTTTATGTGAGCTTTCAGCCAAAAGAATAACCTTTAGTGGATAACTTTCTCCCTTTAATTTTCTGTTTTCTCTTCCTGTAAGTCTCACTGTTCAGAGGCTGCATCTCCTTGGTTGCTCTGTTAATTTTCTTTTCCTTTCTCTGTAACTTTTCAGTTCTTTTTGCTTCGTTTCCTGGGAGTGTTTCTCAATCTTAATTTGCAAGCTTTCTGTTGAGTTTTTAATTTCTTATGCAATGCTTTCAACATCTTAAAGCCCCCCCGCGCCCCCCCCCCCCCGTTTGAATGCTATCTCTTCTCTCATCTTAACAGAATCCACCTCTTATGTCATGGATGAAATACCTTCTAACTCTGAGTTAGAATCATTTTTGAAGTTGTCTTCTCTCTGCATAGCTTACTCAAAATGGTGTTTTTACTGTTTGTTTTGGTCTCAACTTCCATATTAAAGCCTTTTTCAGTGGTCAGGTAACCCTTAGTTGTCTGTACTGATTTAAGAGATGTGGACCCAAGTGCTGCTGGGATCTATGAATATGTTCGTGGGCTTGGAGATTTTGAGCTTAGCTATCGAATGACCTGAGTCGGTTATTCTTTGGGTAATTGCTTCTGTTGCATATTTAGATTTTTCCTCTTGGAGGAATCAGGTAATCTATAGAATATTCTTTGATTGTTCTGCCTTGAGGGCAAAAAACAGAATGTTAGCATTCTGGAAACTGAATAAGAGCAAAAAACAGGAGGGTCTCAGAAGTCAATATGCATATACTTGTGACTTTTTCTTGTTTTTAGTATAGTACTCCTGCCCTTGGCTGTGTTTTACTTTATCTAACCATTATACCTCCAGTCTTCTGCTAGGCTGAGACACCAGCAGTCAGCAGTAACGGAGAGCAAAAAACAGGAACCTGTTTATCAAACAGTTTTCAACCACTCTTCCCGATTTTGGTTCTTCCTCCTTTAGCCTCATTTCTAAAGGCACTTGGGGCCACCAGTTCTGGAGTCTTTCAAATTTTCTCTATATTTCACTACATTAATTTGATTGTCAGCTTTCCTCAACAATAGTTTAAATCAGCACTCATCCGTCTGCTTTCCAGAATTTTGGTGCTGTCTACCAGCTTCCAGAATTTGACATTGTGTCCTAACCCACTTTTTCTGTCCTTGTGGGTTTAGCTCTTTACAACATTTTCTCTTTATATAGCTTGAAATGAAAGATTAAGTAGAAGAAAAATTAGATGCTTGGGATCAATCCTGTGTCTTTACCTGGGACTCTAATGACCCTCTATTTTTAAAATGCCAAGTAAAAGGTGAATGAATGCCGTGGAGGCCTTTCTTCTCCTTTACCTTCCTCTTTCTCCTTGGACTTCATTTCTCTGTCCTCTCCCGACTTGTGTCTTAAATCTCTGATTATCTGTTCTTAGTGTCTTTGCTGCCTCCTCAAATTTTACAACTGTTAACCCCAGGAATCCGAGGACATGTTTTTCTTTTACAAACTGGAGAGGAGCTTTGATAATTATTGGATTCATTGACAGATGTTGGTTTATTAATAGTCTCATTAGATTTTATGCATACATATTTAAAAGAAACCCATTTGAGGTCCTGAATTTTCTCTAGGGCTTGAATGTATTGATTAAATCAACTTGTGATTGTCAAAATTTCTCTTTTCCTGGAACTCTGCAGAAATTGGCCTAGACTTGCACTCACTCCGCAGCAAACTCTGTTCTTGTTTGTGCAAAAGCTACTTTTCTTAAACCACACTTGGGTTCTTTACATCTTCTGATACCTTTGGATCAATAGATGGAAGAGGCTCGTGTGTTTCAGATGTTTTTACCTTCCCTGTCTCTCTTCCTGGATGAGACCAAAATATCTTTGGACTGAAGACAGACCAAGAGCTAGCCAAGGCCTAGCAACATCGATCCTGGCCATTTTAGGCCATGTGACTTTTTATAGATATTCCCATCAATGTGAGAGTAATTAAGAAAGTCCCTGGATTGATGAGTGTTTGGTCCTTCCTACAAAATTGCTTAGCTGGGCAGACTTTTCTTCTTCCATGCTCTTCAATGGCTCTACAGTCTGAGGGTGGGAGGAGGGTGGATTTCTTTCTTAAAAGGGGAAGTCAAAATGTCTTTATGACCAAGAACCATTTCCCACTGCAACATTTAATATGCAATTCATTTATTCTATGAACAAAACTGACACATAGTTTCAATGTAGTATGAAAGTTAGGAATCTTCCATTTTGAAACTATTCCATGTGTATCTACTTTGCAAAGAATCCTTCAAAGGATTTTCTATTACTTTTAACCACAAAGCCACTGCAAATGGCCTTGCATATCCACGCCCCACCACCACTTACTTCAAAGTTTAAAGTTCACGCGTGAAGCATGAATGAATTGTATTTCATTTGTGAAATCAAGATTTCCCTTTTCCTCTACTTAAGTTGTAAATGTTTTTTATGAAAGGATTCCTAACTGCTGGTCTTACTGTCACAGTAAATGCAAGGTCAAAAGAGGACAATTTCAGAAGTGACTTTAGAGCCATAGTCTGTTCAAAACAGCAAAAAGTGAAAAACAAAGATCTTCTTAGGAAAACCTTAGTTGAGCCTGGGTCCCCGGCCCCCACCCCATGCCGCGATCATGTAAGTCATGTCATGCTTCTTCTTCCTCCTGCCTTGGGCACAGGGGGAGGCCAGCGACCTCTGTGTCCTCTTATTCTGATGGAGTGTCCTTCCTGTAGAAACAAAGAGACTCACGACTCCCGAAGGTATTTTCTGTCAATAATTGGGAAACAGGTTAACCTCTGATAAGCAAGGCCAGTGTGATTTCTCCTTGCAGACTTGGGAGTCCTGCTTAGATGCTCTGTGATTCTGAAGGGAACACACGGGGTGTGCATTTTTCTCTAAGGCTCTGACCTGGAACTTTTTCTTCCCACATGGTCTCTTCTCGAGGTTAGTTTTCCATGGCACACACTTTGGGAAATGCTGCGTGACAACTTTTCTGAGAGTCTTACCCCTGGGTTTGCATGTTCCTTCACAGCCCTCTAGCCACACCTGGGAACCACCCCCTCAGAGCAAATCGCTTTCGAGAAGGAGGCATGTTTGTGCTGCTTGCGGGATTTGCGGCTTATTTCAGGGGTGCTGCCGCGTGGTGTGCTCAGAGCTAAGCCACTTCTCCAATACAGCTTTATCAGTAATCAAGGTGGTATTGTTATATCCATCAGTCTGAACCCTTTGTCTCTCAACTGGTTCAAAACATGGGCAGAATCTATTTACGGGGCCCATTAAAACCTCAACAAGACCCACTGAACTGACTTTCCTCTGGACATATTTTGAAAACCACTGCTCTAGGCTAATGGGGCACCACCCCAGAGGCACAAAGGGAACAAGATCAAATCAAGAGCTGACAAAGGTGGAGAGACCTGACTGAGTCCAGGAAAGAGACCTTGAGGACCTAACCCAGGGCAGTGATGGGGAGAGGGGAGCGGATGGCACCAGGGGGCAGGGAGGTAGGCAGGACTGTCTGATGCCCGATGGCTCCAGAGGAAGACGTCTGTGTCTGACTTGGTAGGTGACTGTGTGGATGGAGCTACCTGAGGAGGAGTAGAGAGGGAGCTCTGTGTCCTCAGCTCCTAAGGACAGAGGAGGGGCATTAAGAAGGAAGGGGGAAGTTATGAGAGCAGAATAAGCCTTTGAAAGGAAATCCCCTCCTGGGGTTGGGGTGGAGCATAACTAAGGCAGGGAGGCTTTCTCTTTGGGGCTGCCCTTAGAGGCTGCTTTCATTCAGTTCCCTCCCACCTCACAACTTGGGAGATAACTTTAGCAGGTTCACAAGAAGAACATCAAGGGTACTTTGTCATCTTAAGTTGACAATTGCCATTTTGTTGTCTACTTGGGTCACAGTTTCCTTGAGTTATTGTGAATAGATCTAAAGGGGCAGATCTCCTGGGCCCTGAAGAGCTGGAATGTCTGGGACTTTGTCCCAGTGACTTCAGAAGGTCACGTCCATGGGCAGCCCTGGCTAGTGTGATCGTCCTTCTACTAATTTCTGCACCACATCCTTCAGGGAGAAGCTGTAAAGATCACACGAGATAGCAAATGGTGAGCACCAAACACGAGGGTTGGCACTCGGTAGATGCCGCCCACATTAGAGCCTCCTCTTTCTTATATCCACAGCTTGTAAACGTGCTGGATCTCCAAAAAGGCTGGTGAGAAGTTCTGACCAACGTGGGTGTGACTCCTGGGATAATAATCCCATCCCCAGAAGATCACGGTGAAGATTTGATGTGCTATGTCATGTAGACAGCCGTGTATGGTGCCTGGCACCTCATAATACACCACAGTAGCCATTAGACTATAGTCACTATCATTCATATAAGTCCAAAAGAGACTAGAGAAGATAGTGACTGAAGATCTGATAGACCATGGCTCTATCTCAGTGTATTCAACACCAAAATGCCACAAAACACTTCCCCATTAAAAGCTCCAATTGCCATATTCACGTATCATCCTTTAGATTTAGAATCTGTAACCAGTTTGTGTTGTGGGCTGTGCATCAGCTGGTCCTCCACACTTGGCAAGGTTATTCAGGAATAGTTGGTAATTCTTCTTAGAGTTCTGTGGGCTGCAGGATGTAGTGAGTCTGAGTCCTAACTCCGGTCTCTATAAACGTGAAATAGAGCCCTTGCAGAAGCCCATTTGGAAATAGAGCCCTTGCAGATACAATTAAAGATTTAGATCATCCTGGATTAAGTAGGTGTGTCCTAAATCCATTGACAAATGTCCTTATAAGTGACAGAAGAGGAAAAGACACAGGCAGGACCTAGGTCATGTGATGGAGGCAAGATGGGAGGGGCACTGCCACAAGGCGGAAACGCCCAGAGCCACCAGAAGCTAGAGGAAGCCAAGAATCCTCCTCCTATAAAGGCTTCAGAGGGAGCACGGCCCTGCTGACACCTTGATTTCAGACCTCTGACCTCTAGAACTGGGAGAGAATACGTTCTGTTGTTCTAAGTCGCCCAGTTGGTGGCAGTTAGTTACAGCCACAGTTCCCTGACACACGAGGAGCAGAAACATCCACACTAACTTTGACAGCAAGGAAGGTGGAGGAAGGGCATTTTCTATGAGGGCTGGAGGCAATATCATGGATTCAAAGGACAAGAAGTTCAGGCTGGCCTCAGAAAGGACAAGGCCCTGGACCTAGACAGTTGGGAGTGGGGTGGCTTTCTCTTCCGTGGACAGCTGCCCCCTCCTTGCCTGTCATTCTCCGTCTGCAGCTGGCTTTCTCTGCCTTTTCATGCATGTGGCTAAACCAGACATCTTTAACCTGACCTATCCTAACATACCATTTCAAGTGCCTGAGAGATTGATAAATGGGTCTGTGTCCTGATTCTGAATTCCAGAAGAGAGACTCAGTGAGCCATGGGTCAATCAGCTCTTGCCCAGGGCTGGAGCCCACGTCTGGAGGCCTTTGTTCAGGGGTAAGGAGGCTGCTGGTGAATACCTGGGAAGGTTTCTGCTTGGAGTCCCGAGATCGTTTTGAAAGGCAGACGATCAGCCAGCTATGCTCTGCTTATCTACCAACTTGACAGGTCAGAGAGACTCTGACCTTCTTTTCAAACCTTCCTTACTGTTTTTGACAATGTCCTTAGCCTTCTAACCTTGCGTCTCTGCCAGTTCTTCTCTCTGGTGCGGCCGCATCATATTACCGAGAAGGAAAAAGAGCCGAAAGCCGTGCATTTAGATTCTCTTCCTGTTCTAAACATGAAGTTAATCTACTGGAGCAAAAACATTATTGATTTTTAACTATTATAGTTTTCTCCCTGAAACAACAAATGTGTGCTACAATTGGTATAATATTTGGCTTGTTTCAGGCACAGACCTTAATAAAAATTGTGGTTCATTATTTTTTCATGCTGCCTCTGCACAGCTCCGAGTGGTACAAGAGATGTTTGGAAGTTGAAGGTCTTTACTTTTGACTATAATGCTTTTGAGCCGTAAAGCTCCAACCCAAACAGAAATCCAGGCCAGGCAGGGGCAAGGAGAAACAGGTTTTGGGGAGAGTTCCATTCTTTGATATTCATTCAAAAATAGTGAGGTTTTTGTGTTTTTTTTTTTTTTTTTTTTTTTTTTTTTTTGCCAGCCAGGCAGAAAAGGGAGTGAGTGGTGGTTGGTGGTTGGATTGGCAGCCAATAGTATCTGCCACATAGTTCTGCTGTTTTCTTCTGTCTCAAAATCTCACTTCTGTGGTGTTTCCTAACATTTTTCTTATAGCACCATTATAAACTTTTCACAGTTCATATTGAAAGTCACACAGTTATCTTCTTATTCTCCCAGTGATACTCTTCCAGCCATTGCTAAAGCACTAATCTGTCTCCTTTGCCCACCCCACTGTCTCTTTCCCATGCTGAGCCAAGGATGGCTTTAGAGCAGTGGTTTTCAACCTTCCTAATGCCGTGACCTTCTAATACAGTTCCTCATGTTGTGGTGACCCTCAACCATAAAATTATTGTCGTCACTACTTCATAACTGTAATTTTGCTACTGTTATGAATTGTAATGTAACTATCTGATACGCAGGATGTGTGTAGACGACCTTCTGAAAGGGTCATTCAGCTCCCCCAAAGGGGTCGTGCCCCACAGGTTGAGAACTGCTGCTTTAGATGAAGAAGAGCATTTGAGGTTGAGATAAAGGTTAAGTTGCTAATTAGTATTCCTGCAAGCATTGGTCCCCAAGAAAACATCAGGGGTTAGTATAACCTTTTCCCTCTCTAGCTCAATTTCCTTTTCTACCTCTTTTAAATTCCCACTTGTATGTTTATCTCTGTCTCATTGGTGCTCGTTTTTTCTCTTTTTTTCCTCCTTTTCCTAAAATTTTCATTTTATTGCTCCTTTTCTTTCCTCCTGCTCCTGTTACACTTAAGGAGCTGTACTACTAAGTAGAATATACTAGAATAGGGAGGGAAAACGAAAGTTCCTCTATTTTCTTTTAACTTGTCTAATTTTAGGATTCTTTTTTTTTTTTTTTCATATCAGCAATAAAATGGAAGATTCACACCAGTACTTAGAATATCAGTATGCTACAAAGTGCTCTCACAGTACTCATATAAAAAGCATCTCTGCAATAAATAAATAATTTGCAAAAGAGGAAAAAACTATGCTTAATATGTTCCATCCTGCTATAAATAAAACATGGAGGCACTCTTTTACACCTATAACTATGGTAAAACATAACAGTAATGTTAATTGAATATGTGGTTTTGACTCCAATATACTTTATTGACATTCTGAATAAATTGGAATGACCCTCTTGGGATACTGTTTGACAACATTCATTAAAAGCCACAAAAAATGTTGATGCTCTCTATTTAGTAATTCCAAAGTATAGTAATGTTATATTTAAGAATCTGTCCATTGTAGTATTATTTGTAATAGCAAAAATGTTTAAGCAGATTGTAAAAATTTCTTCTTTTTCTTAGTATAAAATTCATTTGAATGGCCTGGGTGAGGTGGCTCATACCTATAATCCTAGCTCTTTGGGAGTCTGAGGCAGGGGAATTGTTTGAGGCCAGCTGGAGCAAGGAAAAAAAAAAAAAACCCAAAAAACAAAAAGAAGAAATTAGCCAGATGTGGTGGCACATGCCTATAGTCTTAGCAACTCAGGAAGGTTGAGGCAGGAGGAGCGCTTGAGCCTAAGAGTGTGAGGTTGCAGTGAGCTATGATGATGCCACTGCACTCTAGCCCAGGTGATAGAGTGAGACCTTGACTCAAATGAAAAAAAAAATCATTTGAATTTAGTCTGTTATACTTTCCCATCCCCAGCTAAATGATCCTTACTGGGTGAGAGGCTTTTTGCCTTCCTCACAAAAGGTCTTCTCCCTATTTCTTTTCTAAAGGGCTAATTAGAATCCAGAAGACTGAACACTGTGTGTCCTGGCAGGATTCTAATCAGACTGTATGGGTTCGAGTCTCAGCTCTGTCATCTGGTGGGTAATTTGGGCCAAATTCTTTTAACATTTGGTGCCTGAGTTTCATCAGCTGCAAAATGGAAATAGTAATAAAATCCGCCTCATAGAGATTTGTAGCAAACTATACAACACATGAAAATATCTTGTAAATTATGATATGAATGTAAATTAAGCCTCTTGGATCAACTCATAATCATTAATCTTCCCCCTTAAAAAAATTCGATGTTTGAGTTTTGATCCTGACTTCCAAAAATGTTTAAATTGTGCCAGAAAAATAAGGACAGCAAACAAGAGAAATGGACAGCAATAATGAGAGGCTAAATTGGGTGGTTAGTAATTCAGGAGATGAGGAGTGCAGGAAGGCCTGGAATAGCTGTGGCGTGGGCTTCCTGAAAATGATTCTTGATCTGGCCTGGAGGGATGGGGTTTAGAACAAAATGGAAGAGTAGACAGATTTTAGTAGAAAGCAGGGAGAAGAGAGGGCATTCCAGTGGAAAGGAACAGCTTTATGGCAAGGGAACGGACAGTAACTCGCTGAATGTCGTATGGGGAGGAGACCTGGCCAGAGTAGAGAGAAGAGGTCTCATAGAGGGAAGCATTAATATTTGAAGGGGAGAGAAATGGGCAGCCAAGGAGGAGTTTTCAGAGTGCTTTAAGGAAGATTAATTTGACAGTGTGCTTGCTCCTGAAGTGGGAGAAATGGCAGGCAGAGGCCACCCAGGAAGCTGCTCAGTGACTCAGACCAAACAGCATAAATGGGAAACTCAGAGGAGACCTTAGCTAGATGCAATAGGACAGACTCTTCTGAATTAATCTGAATATGTGGGATAAGGGAGAGGGATAAAACAGAAGTTTTCAATGCCAGAAATGTGGTGCATTTCCTCCTGGATCCGCCTATGTTTTCCTTTAAGTGCTTAGCCTGAGCAAGTATTGTGGCAGTAAGTTTCACTACCTGTGGCTACAGTTGTATCTTTTCCCCTTACTTCACTGATTCTTGAGAATACATTTTAAAATAAAGAATGGATTTTTTTTGGTTAGTCAGTTTTTGGACCTCCATGGCCTCTAAAAGTGTTAATATCATGGATGCTAATGTTATTTAATACTAAGTACTAGCAAGGCTCTGGAGAGCAGTGAGAAAGAAAGGTGTGAAGAAAGTGGCCACAGTGACGTTGACCCTGACACAAGTGATGAGTGTTAAGATCAAATTACAGAGGCAGAAATGATTACCACCACTGCAAGGGCTGGAGGGTTTTTTGTTTGTTTTTAAAATAAACTTCACTTTAAAAACTCGTGTATTTAAGAGAGTTTTATTTCTTGCTTGCTAAGCCCTGAAGTTTTTCCAAATCTATTTTGTCTGTGATTTTTGTATTTTCATGACAATTCCAAAAACATGAAATGTTGGAAGACAATTCTAAAGACATCAAATTTTAAAGTCTAGCATATTAAATATACTTTGAAATGAGCTATACTTTTCATCAAGAAAAGCATTTTGGAATATACACTGGTGGTTGAAGTAGATTTCAGTGTATGAAAGTTTTAACAGTATGTTTGTTTGGAAATAATACTTTAATAAGATGCTTCATTTTAAAAGTGAAAGCAAATGCTAGTTTGGGTGATAATATTTAAAAGTTATAGTTTATCTGAGAAAGTAAACCAAGACAAAGTAAATACATATTTCTCTTGAGTAATAACACATTGAGCAGGAAGCTCCCCTGGGCAAGAAAGGACCTGCTACTTAACCAGGTTGTATGATGTGGCTATCCCATTTAACATACAAAGGATTCTTATGTAATTAGCCTTAATCAGGGGTTCTCCTACAGAAGAACTTCCAAAGCACTACTACAGGGGTTCTCCTACAGAAGAACTTCCAAAGCACTACAAGAAGTTCCTGTGTGGCGCAAAGGAGTAGGGCACTGGGCCCATATGCCAGAGGTGGTGGGTTCAAACCCAGCCCCGCCCCCCAAAAAAATGTTTCTGTGAAAAAGGGTTCTGACCTCAGAAAATTTCAGGAGGTTCTAGCTCACTATTCTTCCTCTCCATCATTGGAAAAGTCACAGTGCATAATGGAATATTAAAGGGTCATTTCTGCATTCCTACTCCCAGAAAACCAATTTAACTTTGTGTAACTGGACTTTTTGGACTTACCCATCCTTTAAAAATATTTTTCATCACACCTGGAACTACTCTTCGGCAGAGCACGGTTTGAGAAACAATGCCCGAAATACCATTTTCCCAATTCCATTGTCCTTAGTAACAACAAAGTGATGGCAATGAGACCAGAAGCCATAGGTGGTGGATCCAGTGACTCTTAACTAGGAGTTGCTCAGCGTATGTGAAACTGAGTTTGAGCACATCATACTTCAACATGTTCTTTAAGGTATTGGCAAAATAATGTAAATAAATTTCAAGTCACTCAAGTAAGTATATTATAATTTAAAAGCCTTTCCCTCCTGTCATCGCTACTCAGATGAGTGGTTTGAGGTCTCCAAGGAAAATTAGGGTAAGGTGAGTGTGATTTTCAAGTCTTCAAGTTTGAAAGTTAAGAATCTGAACTGCTATGGGGCCAGCCATCTGTACTTGAGAATTTTCTTCTTTACTCCAAGTCTGCTCCAGACCACAGTCATAGTTATCACATAACACTGCAGATGGCATCTGGAGATGTGATCTGAGTAAATGCTGACTGTCTTTTTGTTGGAAAGAGAATTGAGGGCAGCAATGATGTTACATGGACTAAGTAAATAATCGATCCTCAGTAAATGTTTGCTGAACAGACATGGAGCAGGAATGGGGTTATTCAGAGACTAAAAATGGAGTTTGTGATGCTAAAGGTACTTATCAAAATTATCATTAAAACAAATATAACCTGTCAACAGACGGAAGTGGGGATGAATCTGAAAATTAAAACTAGCTGCTGTTCAAAATGTTTAAGTTAATTCTGGTGGGCTTTGGAATCTGACCCTGCTAGCGTGTGTTTGTATAATAAAAGTTTTGGTGAAGATATTAATATTAGGAGAAAAAAAAAGAAAAAAAAAAAGCACATCATATGTGAGAGCCCTCTACGCCTCATCTACACCTAAACGTGCCAGGCAATCAGGACTGGTCAATAGATTTGTAAGAATGAGTGTGTCCTGTCCCTTCTGCCCGCCCCCAACATGCCACTTACTAATGGTCTGCAGAACAAAATGAAAGCTTTTCTGTCCATCTTCTCAGTGCCTTCCTGGGGGCAGCGTGGGTAGAGGTACAGTCCTGTATGTTTTGTTTAAAGGCAATGCACTGCATGAATGACCCCTGCTTCTGCCCAGCGCAGCAGTGAGAAGCTCCAAGGGCAGGGGGAAGATGCTGAAAAGAAAGGTGAGGGAACCAAGAAGGCCAGTGAAATGAAAAGAAAATTCCCAGCTGACCCCATGCTTTGGTTGGGTTCAACATTTATTGACCGTTGTACTGCTCAGGCTGCTAAGTACTGGGTTCAACAGAGAATGAGGGTTTCCCGCTAAAAGTATGCATTCTTTTAAAGAAGATGCCACAGAGGGGTGTCATGGCTTTTCCAGAGTGTAGGTGCACAGCTGAATCTCTGAAAATGTAGCTGAAAGTTGCTGTGGTTTACAAAGGTATAAAGTCCTGTAATTTCTTGCTAGATCCTAAACCAATTTTCAAAACTAAGAGCTAGATACACAAAAGTGCCTTACAAGAATATAGACATGATTTTTGAATAATCATTTGTATCTGTGCTTAATAGGTAGGGATGGAGTTCAGTAAACTTCAGGTTAAAGTTCCTGTGTCTCTAGGCAGGGCAGTATATTATCATACAGGGTAAAAGAAAAAAATGCTGCCTTTGAGTAGAAAACACAGCTTCAGTTGCCTAGGTAGTCACACTGACTTTTGAGGAAGTCCCGTAGGAGCATATTGGAGTCCCATACCTGTAATACGTGTAATACGTTAATTTTCATGCATGTTGAGATGGCCAACATTTAAGCTAAGGTATGTTTTTCTTTTCTTTTCTTTTCTTTTCTTTCTTTCTTTCTTTTTTTTTTTGAGACAGAGCCTCAAGCTGTCACCCTGGGTAGAGTGCTGTGGCTTCACAATTCCTAGCAACCTCCAACCTCTTGGGCTTAAGCGATTCTCCTGCCTCAGCCTCCCAAGTAGCTGGGGCTACAGGCTCCTGCCACAACGCCTGGCTATTTTTTGGTTGCAGCCGTCATTGTTGTTTGGTGGGCCTGGTCTAGATTTGAATGTGCCAGCTCAGGTGTATGTGGCTGGCGCCTTAGCCACTTGAGCCACAGGTGCCAAGCCTAAGGTATGCTTTTCATTCTTTGATAGAGCAAGGTTTTAAAAACTTTATTTTTTATTTATTTATTTTTTTTGGAGACAGAGTCTCAAGCTGTTGTCCTGGGCAGAGTGCTATGGCATTACAGCTCACAGCAACCTAAACTCTTGGGCTCAGGTGATTCTCTTGCCTCAGCCTCCCAAGTAGCTGGGACTACAGGTGCCAACCACAATGCCCGGCTGTTTTTTGGTTGCAGTTGTCATTGCTGCTCAGCAGACCCAGGCCAGGTTCGAACCTGCCACCCTAGGTATATGTGGCCGGCACCCTTACCAACTGATCTACAGGTGCCGCCTTTAAAAACTTTAAAATAGAACCCATCAAAGTATTCTTTTGTTGGTTTTGACTAACCTATGGTGGCTCATTTGCTGGTCCTAAAGCTTAAACATTTAGGACTGAGTCATAAATCACTGCCCTGTCATCCTGCCAGAAAACCAAGTACTCTTGTTATGGTCCCAAAGTCTCACACCTAACTAGGTCCAGTGACTTATTATTATTATTATTTGCAGTTTTTGGCCAGGGCTGGGTTTGAACCTGCCACCTCCGGCATGTGGGGCCAGTGCCCTACTCCTTTGAGCCACAGGCACTGCCCGGTCCAGTGACCTATTTAATGTTCTGTGGTCACCACATCCCAGGGTCCAGAGTGGATTCAGAGAACCTGGCTCCAGTTCATCACATCAGACCACCTTTTCATATCTCTTCTAGTTTTTTCCCACTCAGACGTGCATATGCTCTTCTGCTCTTTTAAGTATTTATAACTCGTTTGCTTCCAAAAATATTTTAGGTGATTTATAATCAAATGTAAATATATTTTAAGACTTTTGAAATGAAAAGTCAAAAGCTGAAAGGACGCAGAGGTGGAGGTGGGATAAAAGGAAGCAGCAGCACAAACGTACTGAGTGCCTGAGCTTCTCCACTTCTAGGGTTTCTAGTTCTATTTTAGAATAGTGTTAATAAAAAGGAAATTATCATTTGGAATCCTTTAACAGGATCGCATGACTGGCAGGGACTTAAGAAGTCTGCAGTCTCACCTTCCAAGGTAGCCATGCATTTTATATCACATGCACTAAGTGGATTTTGTTCAGTCTCTGTTGAAACACCTTCAGCAACAGAGAACTCAACTGCTTCCTGGGACTTTCAGGCAGTTATTACAAACTCCCCCCCCCCCTTTTTTTTTTTTTTGCACGCCTGAGCTTTGTGTCAAGTGTAACTTAATTGTTGGTCTTGATACTGCACCGGTGTTAACCAGAAGAGGGTGAAATGTGTGCCAAGTTGTGTGTGTGTGTGTTTTAAACTTAAATATCGTTAGTTTATACAACCATTTCTAAATGTCGGGCTTCCACAACCTTTACTATTCTTCCCCCCCATCTTTTCATCTTATGTTTTTAATTTTAATTAAATTTTTTGAGACAAGGCCTTGCTCTGTTTCCCAGGCTGGAGTGCAACAGCATCATCATAACTTACTGCAACCTTAAACTCCTGGGCTCAAGCGATCCCAAGTAGTTGGGACTACAGGCACAAACCTCCATGCCCAGCTAACTTTTCTATATTTTGTACAGATGGGGTTGTGCTGTGTTGCTCAGGCTGGTTTCAAAACTGGCCTCAAGTGACCCTCCTGTCTTGGTTTTCCAAAGTGCTAGAATTACATGTTTGTGAGCCACTGTTTCTGGCCTGATTTTTTTTTTTTTTATTAATTTTTTAGTTTTTATCAGAGTTACACGTGTGGATATTTTAAAGAAATAAACATATCCAGGAGGTTTGCTTATTTTTTAAAAACCCTCCTTCTATCCCTCCCCCTTTTCTGTTGCCCTGAAGCCATTTTTAAATCTTTGAATTAATTATTTTGCTTTCCCCCCTCTGGATTCGTAACATGCTTGTATCTCTACATCCTCATTCTTCAGTTTTTGGCATTAATTTTGGGCTCCACTATGGAAGATGAAGATTGAGCTCTCTTCCAACACCAGCCCCCCCCTCACCCTACACATATTTCCTATCATCCTCATCCTGCCTAAGAGATAGGGGAACTCAGCTTGAAACAATGTGAACGCTCCAAACAGCTGAGTCAAGTAGTAGTACATTTGTTTCTCTTAGTGATAATGTTTTCTTGTGCTGTTTACTGTAGTTTTCTATGTACTTACAACTAATTGTCTTATAAATTCACCTAGTCGTGTGGATCTCCTTTAAGGAAGCCCACATACCTTTGATCAGTGATTTTCAACTGGTGTGCCACAAAAATTTTTAGAGATCATTACTTAAATTATTTTCGAAAGAAGTTCAAAGCACAGTAAGTCCCCTTCTCTTCCCTTCCTCTTCCTTTTCCTTTTGTTCAACATCAGTTAAGTGTGCTGTGGAACTTTTAACTATAGATTCAAGTTGCCATGAGATAAAAAAGATTGAAAAACACTGGCTTGGATGCTCCTTCACTTTCCTGAGGACCCCTCTCCCAGACTTCAGTCTAGGCTGACCATTCC
This sequence comes from Loris lydekkerianus, assembly GCA_963574355.1. NCBI lineage: Eukaryota > Metazoa > Chordata > Mammalia > Primates > Lorisidae > Loris > Loris lydekkerianus. The sequence goes on along the minus strand of CAUYPK010108662.1, from coordinate 98,911 downwards.
TCCTCATATCCTACTTGGAATTCCCTTAGTCTTTCTTATATCTAATTCCCAATTATCTGGATCTCATTGCTTTTTTAAAATTGTTTTTAAATTTATGAATAGTCACTTTTTTTTTTTTTTTTGTTCTATTAGCTTTGACAGATGCATAGAATTGTGGGATTATGGCCAACACCAGAATATAGAACAGTTCTCTCACTTCCAAAAATTCCCCCAACCTGCCCCTTTGTAGTCAAATCTCTTTCCCACTCCTGGCAACCCCTGATCAATTTCACTTCCTATGGTTTTACCTTTTCCAGAATGTTGTACAGAAATGTGACCTTTTGATTTTGGCTTCTCTGTATGATGCATTTTAGATTCATCCACATTGTTGCATGAATCAATATTGCGTTTTTATCTCCTAGTAGTATTCCATCGAGTAAGTGTATCACAGTTTACTCATCAGTTGAAAGAGATTTGAATTGTTTCCAGGTTTGGGGTAATTAATAAAGCTACTTGTAAGCATTTACATGAAGGTTTTTGTGTGGACATGTTTTCATTTCTCTTGGGTAACTACCTGCAGTGTGAGATTGCTGGGTCATATGGAAAGTGAATGTGTGTAGGAAATTACCGTACTGTGTTCTAAAGTGTGTATACCATTGTGTGTTCCCATCAGCACTGCATAAAACTGTTTCAGTTGTTCCACATTCCTGGCAGCACTTGGTATTGTTAGTTAATTTTTATTATTATTATTATTATTATCATTTTGCAGTTTTTGGCTGGGGCTAGGTTTGAACCTCTGGCATATGGGGCCGGCGCCCTACTCCTTTGAGCCACAGGCACCGCCCTGTTAGTTTATTTTTAAATTGTTGGTGTGTAGTAGTATCCCATTTGGCTTTTGTTTGCATTTTCCTAGGGACTGATGATGTTCAACATGTTTTCATGTGCTTATTTAACATCTGTATGTCTTATTTGGTGAAGTGTCTTTCAAATCATTGCTCTTTTTTTAATAGTATTTGATTTCTTACTGTTGAGTGTGTGAGTTCTTATACATTCTGGATACAAGTCTTCTGTCAGATATGTGACTTGCAAATATTTTCTCTCAGTAGGTTTTTTTCATTCTCATAACTATTTTTCAAAAAGTAGACATTTTAAATTTTGACGGTTCATCTTATCATTTTTTTTCCTTTGTGGATTATGTTTTTGGTGTCGTAGCTAAGAACTTGTGGCCTACTCCAAGATCACAAGTTATTTTCTCCCGTTTTCTTCTAAAATGTTCTCCTTTTGGATTTTATACGTAGGTGTGTTATCTGTTTTGGGTTAATTTTTATGTGAGGTTTTTATACAAAATGGATAGTATTTATTTGTTTTAGGTTTTTTAACATGTGGTTATTCAATATCAGTACAGTTTATTGAGAAAAGACTACTTTTTCCATTGAACTGCCTCTGTACCTTTCTCAAACATCAGCCATATATATGTAGGTCTACTTCTGAACTTTTTATAATGTTTTCTAAATCTGCTTGTCTCTCTCAACACCAATACCACATGGTCTTGAATATTGTAGCTTTATAGTATGTACTGAAATCAGGTAATGTGAGTCTTTTAATTTTTCCTTCTTTTTCAAAGTTATTTTGCTTTTCCTTTGCCTTTCCTTACACATTTTACAATCAGCCTGTCAATATCTACAAAATATCCTGCTAGGATTTTGATTTGGCCTACGATAAAACCATGGCTTGATTAGGGGAGAATTGTCAAGTAACACTGAATCTTCCAACCTCTGAGTGTGGGTCTACCATTTATTAAGCTGTCTTTGATTGTTTTGTTTTGTGTGGTTTTCACCAGTGTTGCTGTCTGGTGTTTTCTTTCTTGGTTTAGTCCCTTGATTTGGCAGAGCACCTCTTTCAGTAGCTTTCTGAGAAGGGCCCATGGGGTTAATTCGTTCACACTTTGCATGTTTTTATTCTTACATCATATACATATATTAGCTGAGAATGTGTAGAACTCTAGGTTAGAAATTATTTTCCCTCAGAATTTTAAATGTGTGTTTCATTAGTTTCTAGCTTCTAGGGCTGCTGTTGAGGCCTGTTATTTTATTTATTTATTTATTTTTGAGAGAGTCTCACTATGTCACCCTGGGTAGGGTGCCATAGTGTCACAGCTCACAGCAACCTCAAACTCTTTGGGCTTAAGCTATTCTCTTGCCTCAGCCTCCAGGTAGCTGGGAATACAGGTGCCCATCACAATGCCTGGCTATTTTTGGTTGCAGTTGTTGTTTTTTAGCTGGCCCGGGGCCAAGTTCTAACCTGCCAGCCTCAGTGTATATGGTGCTATAGGCGCTGAGTCAGATGCCTGTTATTTTGTATTAAACTTGTTCTATTCTCTATAGAACCTTTTAGGATCTTCCTTATAACTCATGTTCTGAAAATATTCAGTGATGTGTCTTGTGTGGATCTGTTTTCATCTATTATGCTGGAGACTGTTTGGGCTCTTTCAATCTGGAATTTGTAGTTTTATAGTTGGGGAAATTTTTCCTGAATTCTTTCTTCGATTTCTTCCCATCTGTTTCTCCTGTTCCTTAATTTTTTCTTTCATTGTTGAATTTTGTCTTTACTCCATGTTCCAGTCGATTTCCCCAATTTATCTTTCAGTATTTGTATTGTGTTTTTACTTCTGTCTTGATTTCCTACCTTCCCAGCATTTTTTTGTTCTCTTCAATATCCTTGTTTTTTGTTTTGTTTTGACATCGCCTGTTGGCACCTGTCTGCGTGTGTGTCTGAAGTTACCTTTTCTCTACATCTGCATCTTTTTCTTCCAAGTTATTTTCCTTTGTCTTGGCAATTCATGTAAAAAGATCCCTTACACATCTGGTGATCCTTAGCTATGTGTTTGTTATTTAGAAACACGGCTCTGAAAGGTTATTTGAAAGCTTTGCTTATTTGGGATGGGATTGCTACAGTTGGGTTTTCTGTGGAGTCGTCTGCCTGGCCTGTTTCTTTGGGAACCCCAAGTATCAGTATTGTTTGGTCTTTTCTCTTGGACTGGTCAGATTTCCCCAAAGAAGTCTTGTCTAGTCTCCGGGAGGGGTTAATCTGGCTGCTAGAGTTCTGGGAACCAAGCAGGGAAAGAAGCTTGGGTGGGGGTTAGTTTCGGTGTACAATACGGAGCATGGATTCTACCTGATTCTCGTTTTCTGTGTGGGATAGCTCTCCTGGGTAGAAGAGGGGAAGTTAGTTTATCTGGCTGGAGGGTTTAATGGTCTCTGGTAGCCTTTCAGTGAATCCTCCTGTTTTTAGTCCCATTGTTACCTCCAGTTCCAGAGATAGATTGTGCCATTAATTCCTGAGTTTTCAGGGAGTTTTGTGGCTTAAATTGGTTTGCTGCCTTTCTTTTCCCACCATTGGTCCAGATTTAGTTTTTTGGATCTACTAGGTCAAGTCAGTTTTCTCTTTTCCGCCTGCTTCCTAGTTCCACATGTTTTAACTCCTTCTATTACCACTTTAGTAGAGTTTTAGAAGGGAGCAGAATTCAAAGCACATATTCAGTTAGTATTTACTCTGATTACTATCCAAGTCTCTTTCATAGGCCTGCGTGTGGTTTGACTTCTGTAGGTTTAAAGGGGGTGCACCTTGAATTCCCTTATATGTCGGTGCTGTATAGTGTGAAGTCTGGGATTTTAGTGCACTCATCACCTGAATAGTGTACACTATACCCAACAGGTCATTTTTCAACCCTCTCCCATCCTTCCCTCTTTCAAGTCTCCAGTGTCCATTCTGCCACTCTCAACAGTCTTTTAAAGTGTGGTGCATGAAAAGCAGATCTTGAAACTAGATGGAGGTAGTTCTTTCTTCTGGATTCTTAATGTTTTCTAAGATTGAATTAGTTTCTCAGCAACTTAACTTACATTAGCTTGCAGTCCACAAAGGCTCTAACTAAGCTTTTTGCTCCTCTGCTCTGTTTCTTATACTGTAGGATTTTAAAAACATAGGTGCAAAACTTGAATTTTCCCTAGGAAATTTAGAGCTATTGATTTTTTTGCCCAGTTTTATAGACTGTTATGAGCTTTTGGAATTCTGATTTTATGACGAGTGCCTTTGCTATTCCTTTCTCAGAAAGTTTTTATAATCTGGTGCCTTTGCGAGCAAGCCATTTACATCTTCATATTCGTCTGAGGAAGGGCCTGTTGACTGTGGTGTTCTCTGTAGGGTGGTCTGGCTGGCCTGTTTCCTTGAGAAACCCCAAGTATCACTGACTTTGGACCTTGATATTATTTTGTTTATTATTAAAAGTATTTTTCATGTTCGGGCTGGATGTGGTAGGTCATACCTATAATCCTAGCTTTTTGGGAGGATGAGGTGGGTGGATTGCTTGAGCTCAGGAGTTTGAGACCAGCCTGAGCAAGAGGGAGACCCCATCTCTACTAAAAATACAAAAACTAGCCAAGCATTATGGTGGGCACCTATAGTCCCAGCTACTTGGGAGGCTAAAGCAAGAGGATCCCTTGAGCCCAGAAGTTTGAGGTTGCTGTGAGCTATGACAGCACGGCACTCTATCCAGAATGGCAGAGGGAGACATGTTATTTTTATATAATAAAAATACTTAACATATATATATTTTTTCATGTCTTTTCAGGACCTCTCATTAGGTGATCTTGGCCCTTTTTTCAGAGCCATTCTAGAGGTTCCATATACAACTGACCTTTACTTTAGTCCATTTTCTTCCATCTTATCCCCAGAGATATAATCAAAGGTAGGATCAACAAGTTTTAATAAAATTAAGCCATATTATGTATTTCCTACTCTCCATTCTCTTAACTATGATGACACCACAGCACTCTACCCAGAGAAAGAGTGAGAGTCTGTCTCAGGGAAAAAAAAAAAAAAAAGAGAGAGAGAGAGAGAAAGAAAAAGAATATGACTTTAGCCAGGAATGGCTTATTCACGTTCACATCCTGGCTCTTACTGGTCACTTCTTTCTTTTTTAAGTGCCCACAAACCTTCCTTTTGGTATTCTGTTCTGTTCTGGATTGGAAATTATGCATAATTGCCAAATGTGTGATTCACTTCCTCCCCCTTCTTTTTTCTCTGTCGCTCTAGAGTGCTGTGGCATCATAGCTCACAGCAACCTCCTGTGCTTGAACAGTCCTCTTTGCCTCCATCTCCTAAGTAGCTGAGACTATAGGCGCCCACCATCATGCCTGGGTAGTTTTTCTATTTTTTTTAGAAGAGACGGGGTCTCCCTCTTGCTCAGGGTGGTCTCAAACTCCTGAGCTCAAGCAATCCACCTGCCTCAGCCTCCCAGCATGCTAGGATTGCAGGCATGAGCCACCACACCCAGCCTTCCCCCCCCTCGCCTTTTTTGAGCTAGGGTCTTGCCCTGTTGCCTGAGCTAGAGTGCAATGGCATCATCACACGTCCCTGCAACCTCAAACTCCTGGGTTCAAGCCATCCTCTGCCTCAGCCTTCTGAATAGCTGGGACTACAGGTGCCCACTATCATGGCTAGATAATTTTCCTAGTTTTTCATAGAGATGGGGTCTTGCTATGTTTCCTAGTCTGGTTTTAAACCCCTTGACTCAGGCAGTACTCCTGCCTTCGCCTCCCAGAGTGCTGGGATTATAGGTGTGAGTCACCACACTGGCCTCTTCCCCTTGCTGAAGTCTGGGATGCCACTGCCTTCCTTCCTCTCTATGTTGTATTTCTTTGTTCTCAGCTGTTGCTGGAAGGTGACTGACAACTGCCCAGGGCTCTCCTCTGCTCTCATCCTCTTGGTGTCCATCTAGGCTTGTCTGGAGCATCAGATTGTGAGCTCTTCCTTGGGAGAGGCAGTGTTCTTAGGGTGTTGCCCTTGCACTCTGTGGAAGACACTCAGTAAATGCTTCAGTAAGTTTGTTTATTCCAAATAGTTTAGAATTCTTCTGAATTCCTTTGCTCATTCACTTGTTAGGGTTTTAGTGCTTGTGGTCAAAGGTTGAATCTCATCCCACTAAATTTTGGTAATGCTTGTAAGATTACACTATTTATATTAAAGTATCAAGATTCATTGAAGAAAAAAAATCCTTCTTAGAGTACTCGCAGGTATTCCAAGTGTTGTGCTGGGCTTTGGAGACCGAGCAGTGTGTGCACAAAATAGTGCCTGCTCTCATCCAGCTCATCCTCCAGTGACATTTAGTGCATGACCATTCTCTGTGCGTGTTATATTGACATTGGGTGGTGTGTTTTTGTTTGTTTGTTTTGAGACAGAGTCTCACTTTGTCACCCTCAGTAGAGTGCCATGGGTCATAGCTCACAGTAACCTCAAACTCTTGGGCTCAGATGATCCTCTTGCCTCAGCCTCCAGAGTAGCCGAGACTATAGGCGCCCGCCACAACACCTGGCTATTTTTAGAGATGGGGTCTCGCTCTTGGTTAGGCTGGTCTTGAACTCATGAGCTCAAGTGATACGCCCACCTCATCCTCCCAGAGTGCTAGGATACAGGTGTGAGCCACTGTGCCCCGGCCTTTGTGATGACTTTTTTTTTCTAAAAATGTTCCCTTAAGGCTATCTGTAGTCTTTCTTTACATATCATAACTGAAATGTGCCAGCATCGTTGCCACCACCACACTCCGAGTCTCCATCGTCTTCTGCATAAGAACCTGCATTTCTTTCTTCACTCAGCAACCTTGGTGATCAAAAAGGTATGTCAGATCCCACATCCTCTCCCCTCCAGTGGTTTCTAACACACCTGAATATAACATCCAGACTTCTTCTCATCCTTAATCTCGCTCTGCCTACCTCTCCACACCTCTGCCCCCCCACCCCCCCATCTTCTCATTTCTTATGTTCTGGCTGGGTTCACTGTTTTCAAACAAGCAGAGATCCTTCCTGTTTCATAACCTTACTCTTCTCTCTGTCTGGCTATCCCCTCTCATCTGTCAGCTTCCTCCCTCAGTTCTACAGCAGCCATTTTATGTTTCTTTACTTGGCTGTATTTTTTTTTTTTTTTTCCAAGCTGATCATCCCTAAAATAATTTACGTATTTTTCTTGGCTTTCTCTGTCCAAGCATCTTAAGCACGGGGATTTTGTCTGTTCTGTCTGCGGCCCTATTCCCAGCACTAAAGTAGCGCCTGGCTCCTAGGAAATGATCAGTGTTTGTTGAATGAACGATACCTTATTGCAGGGGTCCTCAAACTGCGGCCCGCGGGCCACATGAGGCGGTGTGATTGTATTTGTTTCTGTTTTGTTTTTTTTACTTCAAAATAAGATATGTGCAGTGTGCATAGGAATTTGTTCATAGTTTTTTTTTTTTTTTTTTTTTTAAACTATAGTCCGGCCCTCCAACGGTCTGAGGGACAGTGAACTGGACCCCTGTTTAAAAAGTTTGAGGACGCCTGCCTTATTGTGTCAGTTTACATTGTTTCTTTCTACCTCTATTTTTAGTACAAAACCCTTTGTATGAGATAGGCCACTTTCTGACCAAAGGCATTCCTCCAGACTCGATTAGGTTCATTCTTCTAGGGTTAAATGCTTAGTCTTTGCAGTATCTTAACTCTAAAAATGAAACTCTTTTTCTTGATGCCATCTGTGTAACCAGTGGTTAACTTTTCCCATCCTTCTTATTCTTTTGGAATAATACATGAAAAGACCAACTGTGGCTGTTAGGTCCTTCCCTTTTATAATTCCTAAACACATTTCTCAATGTTCTGTTGTTGGTTTTCTTGTTATCCCACAATCTTGATGGACTTTCTCTCACCTCTTGGATTCCTCCCGTCAGACCTTGTTAGGCTTGTTAACTTTCTGTGTAGCATGGATGGTGGTTGTCTAGAAGGTTCTGATAAATCCTTAGTCATGTATTTATCTCGTAGCTCCTCCGGTGCAGAGTTTTCATTCCTTTTTCCTCTGTGCTCTTTTGTATCCTCCCCAGACCCCCGTCTTTTAATTCCACTGGGTATGAGAAAAGCTTTATGAAGGAAAGGAATGGAATTTGTTCTTAAAGGAGGAATAATGACTTTTCTGGGCCATAGTTAAAGCAAGGCTAGCCTGCAGGAATGGCGTGAACAGACGCTCAGACGCGTGAAGTGCATAGCCTGTTTGGCAGAAGTGGTTTGGGATGTCAGGAGTGGGCCTTAGCTATAGTGTGAGGTCCTGTCAGAAAGGCAGATTGACCTTAAACGAGTCTCTACTCCAATCTCGTAATATTTTTGTGTTTCTAGTGTTGGAATTACTTTGTTCTGTTTCACATATTAGTTGAAAGCGAGGGACTATTCTTTCCCCCCATCTGAAATAATACCTAATAGAGTAACTCGGCCATCCTAGGTGTTTAATGTTGAATTAAATTGAATTCTGATGAGAGGGTTTAATTTTCTTAAGAGGGTAGAAGGCCAGACTTTAGGAAATATATAATTTTTTATTGTGTACTTTATATTAGTTTGAACTGTGGATATTTATTTGTCTTCTTTGTGTCTCTTGTATTACTTTGCTGATTTATAACGTGTGTTCAGCACAGCAAGCAGCACTGGGAATCCAGGAGGTTGTTGGGGGGTATTTGGCTTCCTCTCTGTCTCCATCAAGTTTTGATCTTTGATAGGAGAGTTAATCTTTTCATTATCTTCAGTGCAGTGTTGCGCCGAGGCGTCCCCATGTACCCCCTTCCTGTGTACCTCCAATGAAGAGAATATGGAGCCATTCCTAAGAACAACCTCGTGTGTTAGGTCTGACTATTACATGTAAGATGAAGAAACCTATTCATAGAGGTTAAAAGTCTAAGATTATTTAGCTAGTGAGGAAACGAACTGTAATTAGAGCATAGGTCTTATTTTATTTTCTTTCCTCTACTTTTTAGATATCCTGAATTCCACGTAAGGTTGGTGAATGCCCTACTGGCTGATTTTAAAAAAGCCTTTTTTGCAGCATTGGCATGTGCTGAAAGTAGGGCTTCCTCATCCACTAAGAGATAGGAGCAAATTCAAAGCCTCTGGCCTTTCGTGAGATGCATGCATTAAGAGTAGGTAATAAAAAGAAAAATAATTATCATTTTATACTATATTAAGTATAATGTTAAAATAATTTTGTTCAACATGTTTAATTTTCTTTCCTATGTTTTCAACACTGACGTTGTAATTCTCAAAAGGGTTTTCTCTGTTTTGCATAAACCATTGCTGTTGACTGATGATTCTGATTAGGGTAAGAGTTTGATTAGGAATTACCACAATTTATTTCTAGAACATAGAGTGTTGATGAATTAGAGGGGGACAGGTGCTATTCCTACTGTTGTCAACATAGTTAATGTAGACCATGGAGATGAATGGACTACATTTTGCTTTTATTAACATTTGAGAACCATGTTTTTCCTTTTTTGCTTTTCTAGCGCAGATTGAACGGGTGCCCATTGATTTGAAAAATCCATATGTAAATTCAGGATGCTGGGCTCTTACTATTTCACGGTGGATGATTTGTGTAAGATTGTAACTGAATGCATTTCATTCAACAGTAGGAATCTCAAAGATGTGAGTTCATTGCTAGTGAATGTTCTGAGTCCATTGTCTGACTTTTTTTTTTTTACCTGCACTTACAGAGAACAGTGATAATTCATGCCATTGTACATAGCCGTATAATAGTTTATGAACAAATTTGGCATCGCTTTAAAATTACTCTCTTTATTGTTTTTCTCTACAGTATCTACTTGTTTTGTTCTTAGTAATATTAATAATAAAACTACTTTCCCTGACTTTGTGCTCTTTAGAGATCAAGATTAAGTTGGAAAGAATGCTCAGCCCTGTTTTCTTTGTTTTTTTATCCACACCCACACAATCACATGTAAATGAATAAGCTATGACAGTTCTCTAGGCTATCATTTCTCTATGCATACAAATATGTGTCAAGATGCTTAAGGACAGGGCAGGGTAGAATCCTGACATTGGCGCTAGTATTCCTGTGGTGACAGTCCGTACAGACATTGATGTCGGGAATAAAGCTAATAAAAACCAATAAAAGATATATCCATTAGTATGATTTTGCTTTATGCTCATTATAGTGAACTCTTATTCATTCACTAGATAAACCACAAATTCTTACTTTACTGTGCATTTCCCTTAAGCAGTGTGGGCTTCTCTTTTTCCATTTTTATTCTGTTTTGCAGCATATCTTTTATATCAGTATGAGATTCAAAATCCCCCCCGGACTGTGCCCTCAGTTTATCCGTCTGGCCCTTATCACTGAGTGGGAATTGTACTGGAGACAGATTGGACTTTCGGAATAAACATCTTCCCTCCTGACTTATTATTTTGCTTATGATGTCATTTCGAATTTTTCTTCCCTTTTGTACAAACCCTGTCTGATGAGCCAGTTTATACTCCTTCCTTTCAAGAAGCCTTCCTCTTGAGTTCACACTGATCATTCCTTTCTCCGCACATGGCATACATTACCCTGGATATTGTTATCAAGGCTTTCATGTCATCGGCCTATTCAAATACTGAACTTTTGTTCTTGTGTTCTGTATTGCCCAGGCTAGAGTGCGCTGGCATCAGCTGGGCTCACAGCAACCTCCAGCTCCTGGGCTCAAGTCCTGCCTCAGCCTCCCAAGTAGCTTGGCCTGCAGGTACCTGCTATAATGCCTGGCTAATTTTTCCATTTTAGTTAAATGGAGTTTCACTTTTGCTTAGGCTGGTCTGGAACTCCTGAGCTCAAGGGATCTTCCCACTTCTGTTTTCCAGAGTACTAGGGTTACAGGTGTGAACCACTGCACCCAGGCCAAATGCTGAACTTTTAAAAGCATAAGGTGAGGCCCTAACCTGAAACAAGTTCTCATGCCCAGAATCATTGAACATATTGTTGAACTAAATAACTAAACAACTATTCGTCAAGTAATTACTTGGCTATATGTTGTAGTATGTATTTTATGTCTGCGTGGGTCCTTAGGAAAATTTTGAGATTACACAAAATCAAGAAGCAGAAACAAAGGCTGAGTGTGGTGGCTCACACCTGTAATCCTGACACTCTGGGAAGCCGAGGCAGATAGATTGCCTGAGTGCAGGAGTTCGAGACCAGTCTGAGTAATACTTAGACCCCATCTCTACTAAAAATAGAAAAACTAGCCAGGCGTTATGGCAGGTACCTGTACTCCCAGCTACTCTGGAGACTGAGGCAAGAGGATCTCTTGAGCCCAAGACTTTGATGTTGTTTGATTTTGCTGTGAGCAACATCATAGCACTCTACCTTGGGCGACGGAGTGAGAGTCTGTCTTCAAAAAAAAAAAAAAAAGGAACTAGAAATGAGTGAAGTCCTCCTAGCAATACCAATAAGCTAAGCAAGTTGAAACTTGGGTGGGTGAATCAGAAAGGATGCTATTGACTGGTGTTTTTTGGAAGTGAAATAATGGACCATAACACAGTCTGTCTCAAAACTTTCATAGTGATCAGTAATGGTTAGCCTCTCAACTTTTACAGGTTAGGGAATTAAGGCATACACATAAGTTAAATGAATTGCTCCAAGGCCATATAGTAAGTAGCCTCTTTATAGTACAGTCAGACAATCACCACCCAATTTAGAATGCCCTGAATTCATACTCAGCATTGATTGAATTACTGTTTCATTCTAACCTTTGTATCACTTCAAGTCTGTATAGATGTGATCATTGTTTTTATTTTGAGGTGGTTTTCCTTGATTTGTGTTTATTTTCTTTGATAGACTGGTGGAAGGTTTTTTTCATTGTTGTTTGGTATATCTATTTTTGGCAATTCACATATTGAGAGGAACAGAATTTGCAGGTTTCTGTAAGCATTCTTTATTCTGTATTAATAACTTGAAAAGATACCGGCTTTGTGGCATTGGTTTTTTTAAATATATTGCCCTAAGAATAGCTAAAATATTATGGTTCTAGGATTAGCATCCTCTTAATTTTTATTTTGAAATAATTTTAGATGTATTGAAAAAGAGTTAAAGTATACACAGTATTCCTGTATATTCTTCATCCAGCTTCTTCTGATGTTTACCTCTTAGATGACGGTGGTACATCTATCAAAACTAAGAAATTAACATTTGTATAATGTCACTAACTATTCAGGCTTTTATCCATTCCAGGATCCAATCCAGGATTCCACATTGTGTTTAGCTGTTATATTTCTTTAGTTAACTCCTCTAATCTATAAGTTTCTTAGGCATTCTTTATTTTTCATAACCTTGACCCTATAGACCAGTGGTTCTTAACCTTCCTAATGCTGTGACCCTTTAATACAGTTCCTCATGTTGTGGTGACCCCCCAACCATAAAATTATTTACAAAAATTTACAAAATTTCAATATTATACATCAATTACAAAAATAATTTTATGGCTGGGGGTCAAACCACTGCTATAGACCAGATCATAACCATGACTTATGCTGTAAGTTATGAATTGTATAATCTGAAATCCCTGTGTGTGGGCCCATGTGAACTTTAAATTCTTAGCAATAAAGAAACAAAACAGATCTATAATATTATTATTATTATTTATTTATTTATTTATTTTGGAGACAGAGTCTCACTATGTCACCCTTGGTAGAGTGCTGTGGCATCATAGTTCACAGCAACCTCAAACTCTTGGGCTTAAGCTATTCTCTTGCCTCAGCCTCCCAAGTAGCTGGGACTACAGGCGCCTGCCACAACACCTGCCTATTTTTTTGTCGCAGTTGTTTAGCTGGCCTGGGCCGGGTTCGAACTTACCATGCTCAGTGTACGTGGCTGGTGCTGTAACCACTGTGCTACGGGCACTGAGCCAGATCTATAATATTGTGATTTCAATGTTAATTAGAAATCAGTTTTTAAAAGAATTTAATAAGCTTGTTTCCTTCAAAAAACCCAAAGTTAAAGGCCAGAAGGTAGTCATATAGCATTCTTGATCTAATGATAGGAAGGAGGTATTTAAGAAGTAACCATATTCTGCAGGGGTTAGGCCTATCTCAATTTGTTGTTAACACTAGGCTCTTCTCCACAGGTGGTAGCATCAGCTTTGATTTCAGATCTTTCATGAAACAGTGTTTTACAGCACCAGGGATTATAAGCATGCTCCAAAGTTGAGCATGTGTCAGAAGTTTAGGATAGCTCTACGTCTTATAAATTCAGCTTAAGAATGTCATGAATATCGAGTTATTGTTGGTCAAATTTTGCTTTCAGCTCTTGCATTTGTTCATGAAAATATGAGCCTTGCCCGTGAGATAAATGCTGATAGTTCAGGCCTGCCCCTGAGGGATTCATTTCAGAGGTAAACACAGACCGTGACAGTGTGATTCCTTCTTGTAGACCTTTCTGAATTTTTTTTGAAATTGATTTCTAGGTTCTCTTAATTTTAAATTCCTGATTCCATCGAGTCTGGGGGCTGGTCATCTATGGAAAACAAGTGTGGTCTCCCATTGCTTGATTTTCACAGGTCTACTTTGAGTCAGAACATTTGTTATTTCCTTGATCATATCAGCGGTCCTCCTGCCTTTTTCCCTCTGCAGTTTCAGTTTTGGTGTGTTCAGATGTCTTGTCACATCATTGAAGAACAATCTTGCAAGTCGCCAGGGGGTCTGACAAGTTGAGCCACTCAAAGCCCTTTAATTCCAAGTGTCCTTGATCTGCAGAAGTGGCTCAGTAAATCTCCTGAACACGGTTTCACAACCTCGCTGTATGACTGCATTAAAATAAAGTCAGCTTCTATGCATGGCTTCATCTTCCTTCAGATATTTTTTGGATTGTTATGATTAATGCAATATCCTCAAGAGTCCCAGTCTCAATCTATCACTGCCTTCCTCACGTCATGCAGTGAAACTGATTCGTTCATTCAGTAAATGGTTATTGAGGTTTCTGTGTGCCAGGAGCTCTTCTAGGTACTGGGGAATACAGCAGAAAGCACCAAGCTTATTTTCTAGTGGACAAAACAGATAACACAAATAAGTAAAATACACAGTTTAGCAGATGAAGATGTGTACATGTGTGTTTGGAATGTACAATAGGTGGTCGTTGAAAGCCTCGGTGGAATGTGGGGGCAAGCCAGCTTGACATCTAAGAAAGGAATATTCCAGGCAGCAAGTGCAATTTCAGAGATGAAAGCAAGCCTGAGAGGCTGAAGGGGCAGCAGGAAGCGCAGAGTGGTTGGAGGAGTGGCAGGAAGGGAGCGGGTCAGGGGTGGTTGGTGCCCAAGAGCCCAGGGGTTTGTGAGCCGTTGTGATCACCTTGGCTTTTGCTCTGAGTGTGGCAGGGCGACATTGTGGGGTATTGAGCAGTGGAACAGCATGATCTGGCTTTCCGTCAAGGGTCTCTCACTTTACTGAAACCAGTGTTGAGGGGACGGGATGGAAGCCCACAGGCTAATGCATGTGGCAGCAAGTGGGGAGGTGATGAGAAGTGGTCAGATTCTGGGCATGCTTGGAAAATCGAGCTGTCAGTATTTCCCGATGAGTTGGATTGTGCTGTGAGAAAGTGGTGATAAGGTTCTCGTTCTAAACATCTGAGAAGGTGGAGTTACTGTTTACTGAAATGGGTAAGGCTGTTGGAGCAGGCTGTGTAGGAGAAAGAATGTGAGGAGTTTGGTGATAGAAATGTGTCAGTGAAGGCGACAGAGGAGGTCTGGTTGGCATAGGTCCCACTTGACCTTCACTGTCTATCATTCGTACTGTTTTGTAAATTTTGCTCCCACCCTAAAGATACCTATCTTGAGCAGTTTAGGTGGATTGATTTAGAAATTAACTTTTGAAGTAGAATGTTGTAATAGGTCATTGAGTTATGCTAAGGGTTAATGTGATCTTTGCTTTGAACTGTGCAAATTAAGAAAGAACACCACAGTGGACAAAGGATAGCTTTGGGTATGTAAGGAGTAGAAATTTGAGTAAAGATTGGTGAGCCTTTTCCAATACCCCAAGTCTTGTCTTAACTTTTGTAGAGCTTTAATAATTCTGAATACTATGACATGTGTGTACTCTTTATTTCGTCCTGTTTGTCCGGTCAGCCCAGTAGGGTGTGTCAACTGAATGCCTCTGGCCAGGGTACTCCCTGGTGTGGCTTGAAGTGCCTCCCTGGAAGGAGCATAGGCCCAATGCCCCTGAGGGTGGCAAACAGGTTTTCTTTTTTCTGGCTCTCTTTTCACAAAGGACAGTCACCCATCCTGGTCTGTTTTTGTGGCTCTGTGTTCTTCAGTGGTATGTCTTTCAATTCTTTGTCTGACCACCCAAGAACCCATTGTTTAATGCTCCAGCACGCTTTCATAACGGAGTAGTCCTACTAGCACACTAAAAACCAAACCAAAGCAAAACATTTGTGTAGTTAACTCCAACTGGTGTTGCTCCCAGTATCCTAGTCAGAAAATTCTATGTAGCCTTCCAGGGGTATCCAGACTGTGGCCATTGGGCCATATGCAGATTATGTGGGGATATGTCATGAGAGTTAGGCACAGCCCATTGTGCTCATCAGCATTTAGTTTGTGTATTTAATGTGTGGCTCAGACCAACTCTTCTTCCAATAGAGCCCAGAGAAGCCCAAAGGTTGGACACCCCTGCACCTTGGGGCTCATGCTCTCTTCTTTGAGAAGTAAGTATTGGAGGGTGTTTTGCTTCAGACAGAGACCATTTTCAGGATATAGTCTTCTTGATTAAGTCATTGCTTTAATATAGGGAGAATGTATTTGCAACTTCCTCAACTGCATTTTCAGATTTGCCAGATAACTTAAAAGAAGAAAGGTGGTGGCTCACACCTGTAATCCTAGCACTCTGGGAGCCCAGGCAGGTGGATCGCCTGAGAGCTCAGGAGTTCAAGGCCAGCATGAGCAAGAGCGAGACCCAGTCTCTAAAAACTAGCTGAGTGTGGTGATGGGCACCTGTAGTCCCAGCTACTTGGGAGCCTGAGGCAAGAGGATCACTTAAGCCCATGAGTTTGAGGTTGCTATGAGCTGTGACACTACAGCACTCAATCCCAAGGGCAACTGAGTGAGACTGTCTCAAAACAAAAAAAAAAAGAAAAAAAAAAAGAAAAAGAAGGAAGAATGGAGTGGTTTTTGAAGCCACTGAATCAGCTACCACTTATGCTAAGTAAGTCACTTAGGTAGATTTTCAGCTCTTTGTCTCCTTAAAATCTCCTTGTATTGCCAAGGCTTTCTCTTTAATAATCATGAGAAAAGTTGTCTCTGCTTGAAAACATTACCGTTCTGGGAAAAATCATAGGAGACAATGTGACTTCCCCATTACACTGAGGTCATTCACTGACTCACCAGTCAGTATGAGGTAATGCATTTCAAAGACACATCGTAGCAGGACAGACCTGGCATCCTTCCCCCTGACCTATACCTAGGATCAAACTCAGACCTGCCTCCTTGGGGATTGTCTAGGATTTTCAATTTAAAATCAGAGGTGAGGTCTCATGTAATGGGCACAACGTAGGGTGTATGGCACACCTCCTGGGTAAGGGACACAACTGCAACTTGGACTCTGCCTAACAGATTTCAAGCATTGTAACCTAATCATTGGTGCCCTCATATTAGTCTAAAATTAAAAAAAAAGAATAAGAAAACAAAGAAAGCATGTCCTGTGACTTCTGAGCAGCTCTACTTTATCACACAGTGGCCTTCAGTAAAACTGATTTATACCCCCCACCCAAGTAGGTATTTAGTAAGAAAAACCTTAAAATCACCTTAATAGTATGCTGAAAAAACATTTGAAAAAATCCAACATCTATCTTTTTTAAAAAGCTATTTAAAACTAGGAAGAGAAAACTATATCTTTACACTTAATCTTAGCCCAAAGGCCAAAAGGGATGAGAGAACTGTATCTTTAACAAGACCCACTGTCTTGAACCAACATGCCTATAACGTACTCACCAATAGGGTATCTGCTGTTTACATCAGGCATATTTAAGTCTTTTATCACCATTAGCCTTGTTCTAGACGTTCTGCCTAGTGCAACCAAATGAAAGATAATGATTGGGAAGGAGGTAAGATATAAAAACTAAAGAAAGGGGTGGCACCTGTGGCTCAAAGGGGTAGGGTGCCGGAGGTGGCGGGTTCAAACCCAGCCCTGGCCAAAAACTACAAAAAAACAAAACAAAACAAACTAAAGAAAAAGGAACTAAAAATTATTAATAAGAGCCATATATGAGGGATGTATAGAAAGTAGCCAGCCATGTATTTTGTAATATGAAAAATAGTATGATGAGTATACAAAAATCAGTATCTTACACGAGTGTCACTAGTAACCAGTTAGAAACATACAATGGGAAAAACATCCATTTACCACAGTATCAACGAATATAAAATTAATAGCCCTGTGATTAAAGTGAAGAAAACTATGAAACTTTTCTTAAGATTTATAAAATAAATGAATGAATTAGAGGGGCATATCTTGTTTCTGGACGCAAAAATTGAAATATTAAGATGTCATTTTTTTTCGATTAAACCTAACATGAATTGAGTAAAATTTTTATATGGATAGAGATATATTTATATAAGCTTGACAAAATGATTCTAAGCAATAAGCATAAAAAGGGCACTAAAATCAACTACAAAAAAACCTTATAGTTGTGATAGTCAATACTGTGTTGCAGTTTAACATCATGGGTGTGAGTTAAGGAATTAGATGCAGAGTACTTGGATTCCAGGCGATTTCTCACATGATATGGCCCAATTACTTAACCTCTTCAGGCCTGAGTTTTCTTACCTATAAAGCCCAAGATTAAATGAGATTAAATAAAGAGTTGAGCAAGTTGCTAGTACATGGGAAGTACTCCAGAAATGTTAGTTGCTATTCTTGTTGATACAAAAGTAAAATTGGTCTATACATAAATCACAGTATAAATAAGAACTTACTATTTACTAAAGGAGCCATTCTGAATCAAGAGATAATAGCTCGGGTATTATATTTAGTTAAAAATTTGGCGATACCTCATGCTGTACATCACAATTAATTCCATGAAACCATAAGCAAATAGAAGAAAACAGTATTCAATGGCTGAAGAACTTAAAAGCAGGGAGAAAAGTTTTTAAGTCTAATTGGTTTGAGTATACAAAAATTTTTATTACTGTATGAAAGAAAAACTCGCAAATTAAATGACAAACAGGGGTACAAGTAGTGATGCATTAGTGAGTGTTTAATGACCAACTCTCTAAGCCAGGGGAAAAATTACCCAGATTTGCTGCATTTGTTGATTTCCATGGTGTAAAATACTCCCACCATGATTTCAAGCTACCAGTGTAAAATGCATGAGCAGGAGTTGGGGAGAGATGTCACAGTTGGCTCCCGTGAGCTAGTATGACTGGCTTTAGCACACCTGTGCACAGGCACAGCAGAGCATGCTAAGAAACCACTTGAGATCACCTCCCTCACTGAGAGGGATGTGTGGCACCCAGACTATAGCACATTCATGCTTGGAGCTGCCTTCTCCCCAAAACATAAAATAGAGATAATTTAGAAGAAAATCCACCATGTTATCATGGAGAGCAGCTGGACAGGGAGCTGGATCTGCAAAGTGTTTCTGGGTAGAGAGAGCTGTGTGCCTGACACCAGCCCTGAGAGCAACCTCTTTGGGAACAAAGTCACACAATGGGTGAAGACTAAGGGGAGAGGTTTCGCTGGAAAAATGCTTCGAAGAATAGCAGTTGGACCAGAGCAGAGTTGTTCTTCCCCTGATTTCTTCTGTTTCTTAGACCTGTGATACTCTTGGTAATAATGGTGCATGTTTCTCATTCTCCCTCTGTCTTTGCATATTTATGTTATTCCTTTTCACTCCCCTTTTGATATTATTATTTTTTTGAGACAGAGTCTCACTATGTCACCCTTGGTAAAGTGCTGTGGTGTCAAAGCTCACAGCAACCTCAAACTATTGGGCTTAAGTGATTCTCCTGCCTCCCACGCAGCTGGGACCACAGGCTCTCGCCTCAATGCCCCGCTGGTTTTTGGTTGTAGTTGTCATTGTTGTTTAGCAGGCCCCGGGCCAGGCTTGAACCCGCCGGCGTTGGTGTATGTGGCTGGTGTCCTTACTCACTGAACTAGAGATGCCGACCAAGGCTTGATAATTATTGCCTATAATGGTTTTTGTAAGTGTGGCCACCAGAAACATCAGGCATAGGGGAATGGTAGCATTTGAGTACATGAAGGGTTGTGTGAGGAAAGAGCTGAGTCTACCCAGCTGATTTCCTGTAGTAGATAACATGTCTCACAGTGACTAGGGAGTCATGATACTGTTAGGAAGAGACTTTCTGAGGTATGTATGTTGACACGGGACTTCCATCAGGCCATGTACTTTTAATTCCTTAATGGATACCTACTAGCTGGTCATTTGGTAACCCAGCCAGCTTACATGTGCCATCTTAGAATGGGTTGTTACTTTTGTAATCCTATTTGTCATCCTGATATGTGTAGAAAATTGGTCTGTTCTTGTCAACTCTATACAGTGAAGCAGGATTTAACTGAGTTTCACAGAAGTGGAGACTTAGTAAAGATGGAAATGATACTGTTAGAAGTTGTACGGTTATTTGAGATTTGTGGCTGAGACTTATTACTTTGGGCAGTACAGAAAGAACTAATTGGTACAGGATGGGATAGGGGTGTAAAGAGGGAATGGAGAAAAACAGTGAAGACTTTAATGAAAATTCATCTTAGGGTATGAGACCAGTAGCTGGAGACACATAGAGGTCCGGCAGGTGGGCAAAATGAGTTGGCAGAATTGGATACAAAGCAGTTGAAGTCTTTCTGAGCTTTGGAGATGGACAAAGATGGTTTCTTAAGGGCGAGATGTTTTAATGACTCATTGGGTGTGGCCGTTTACAGATGCTTGTGCTTTTACAGCATTTATTTATTCGTTTGGTCCATTAGCATTCATTTTCCTTTTTTTTTTTTTTAAACAAGTTTAATATTGTCATTTGCAGAACTTAATTTGATGATTCAGTGTCCCTCACTTATTTGGGTGTTTCTAGTGGTTTTGTGTGAGTTTTTCCTTAATCACTTTAGATCTTTAGCTGGCTTTCATTAACTTAAGCTTCTAACGTGCCCTTATGTTTTCTTGAGAAATGTTGCTGATCTTGGAACCATTGGATGTCAAGGTTGGAAAAGACTATCATTCTTCTAATAAAGCAATAGTCTTCTAATCAAGCAATGGTCTTCTAATCAAACTGTTGATTTGATGTTTGAGTCCTTGTGTTATTTTCTTTTCCTTTTTTGACTTATTAATTTGGGTCCTGATATTTGAAAGTTGGATTTTTACCAAGGAGGAAGATTTGGGGGCATTGTGACAATCTGTCATCCTCAGATTCAATAGGCACTTGGAAATGACCAACTGGTTACACTTTGGAATAGCTAAGCCAGTTGATCATCTGATGCTGAAATGTTGGCATACTATTCAGTGGCCTCTGCTACAGGATATTCTGAGCTTTAACTCTGACCTTTGACCTAGGCAGGAGTTGAGAGAATAGTTAGACTTAGCACCCCAATTCTAGGGCCCAGCTAACCTCAGCACTGTCATGTCCATTCCTAGGGTTTCATTCATGAGTCTGACTTACTTGAGGGCAGAGAAGGGGGACTGGAGGTTGGTGATTGTGGAGAAACAACCTCTTTGATTCCAAAACTAGGCAACTAGGTGCTTGTTCATAAATTACATTAAAATGCTGGGAAAAGTTCTCTAAAAGACTTCTAAATGATAGCTTTAAAATTTTTTTCTGCTTACAGAATGTGACTGGAGAGTAGTTGGTGTGGTTCAGGTTTTACCAAGGAAGGCCAGCTCATGGCTGCCAGGAGGCTTTACAATCATTGACCTTAGACTTCACCAAGCCCTGGGACTTTGAAGCCTCAGAACTTCATTTTACTAGTCCATTTATTAGAGTGTTTCCTTCTATTGATAGTAGATTTGTGCAAAACAACATTATAAGACATTACGTGTCAACCCAGGAGGCTAATTAATTTACTGAAGATTCAACTGACATGCAGACCAGAAAATTTTTATCAGCTTGGCTGCCATAAAGTAAAGCCAAATTATCATTGTTTAAGAATAATTATATTTATTCTTAATAGAAAAGTGATATGGTTATTACAACATATCCCATCCAAATATATATAAGTGAAAAGTCCTTTCTGATGCTACCTCATGAGGTGATGACTGTTTACAGCTTCGTCTGTGTATCATCTTTCAGCCTCTCTGTAGGTGAAACAACCTCTGTTGCTTTATTTTCCCATAGCTTTCTAGGTATGTCATGCACACTGCTTGCCTCAACCTGTGGGAAGCTGGAGGGCCGTCAGAAGGTTGCTGGATGACCTGGAATCAGATGAAGGGAGTAGGCCGGATGACTCATGGTGCCACAGAAGCTCAGTAGCCTGACTTGTCTGTTTAGCAGTAACAACTGGTCTGCAGGAGAGGCCTGGGTGCCAGAGTCCGCTGCCCCAGCACCCCTTCCCCAAGATAGTTTGGGAGGGCGGTATCAAGGTTTCTTTCTCAGACTTTTATTTTCCAGTATAACGCCCAAGCACAGATTCTGGCACGTCATAGGTGCTAAGAGTAGCCTTGTATCTACCTAACCCATCTAGTCCCTTCTAACAAGTGCAATCTTTCTACAGCTGTGTTTATACCACAGTTTGGTTTTACCTCGGCATTTGTGTGTATTGGGTTCTTTAAGATGACTTTTCTAACTCTACTTTCATCCATTTTATGCTATATTTTAGCTCTTTGCAGCCTCATTTACCTTTCTCCCTTGTGTTGTCTATAGACGGATTGAAAATCTGCACTTACCTAGTAATTCTAGTAACTTCTAAATTCTCAGAAGAATGCTTTCATTCATCAAATTTTATTATTATCCAACTCTTTACCTTAGTTGAGGTCCTTCTATTTTTGTCTTGATGCATACCTGATGTGGTAACTATATGAAAAGTGTGTTCATGTAGAGTCTGTTATGAAATCTAAATGTAGGTGGCCAACATGGACTCCTTTGAACTATTTTTATGTGATTTCTTTTATACAGACAACTTTATTGAGATATAATTCATAAGTATACAAAATGTTTTTAGTATGTTCATAGAGTTGTATAACCATCACCAAAATCAATTTTAGAATATTTTTATCCCCCCAAAAGGAGACCTCATACCTGTTTGTAGTCATTCCCTGCCAACTTCCACCCAACCCAAGGCAATCACTAGTCTACTTTCTGTCTCTATAAATTTGTCTATTCTTGAAGTTTTATTTAAGTAGAATTATGAAATATGTGGCCTTTTTTATTTCTTCCATGTTGTAACATGTAACCCTACTTCGCTCCTTTCTATTGCAAAGTTATGTTCTATGGTATGGATGGACTACATTGCAGTAGTCACTCATCAGTTGATGGGCATTTGTATATGATTTCTTAATAGCAAAGTAGCACTTTCAGTATTATTCTTTTTGAAATACCATCAAGTGTTTTATAAAATATAGATGGAAGTTACAGATGGCTAGGAGGAAACAACAGTTTGTTTCTGCCTGTTAAATATTACGGCAGGTGTTTTCTTCAAATATCGAGAGTAATATTTGGACATTTGGAAATTACCTTTGAAATGAAAAGACAAAATATGTTAATAACATGTTATTCTCAGTATGGCATATAATTTTCCTGTAAGAAAAAATTAACTATGTAAAAAGAAAATGAGATAAATTAAGCCACAGGATGTACTGTGGTATTTTTACTATAATTCTTAGGCTTCTCATTTTCCTGTTTTTCCTTTTCTTTTCTGTGTAGGTTATTACGCCTTGTCCACACAGGATATGCCAACTATAGGAAACAGGGCAGAGTGAGTGGTCATGGGTCTTGGAGCTCAAGCACCTGTCTCACATCTCTGCTAGAGTGGTTACTGGCTGTGTGAGCTGGGCATATTTCTTAACCCCGTTTTTCCTCAGTTCCCTCATCAGTAAAATAGGAATAAGAATAATATTAAACAAACATAAGCAAACATAAGCTTGTTGTGAAGTTTAAATGGGTTAATATATGCAAAGTGTCTGGCACAAAATGTGCTTAGTAATGCTAGCAATAAATCTGCCTCTTTGTATGGTTATATGATTCAGGATTATATAATCACTTCAAGTACTTATACGAAACATTATTTTGGCAATTTTCTTTTCTTTTCTTTTCTTTTTTTTTTTTGAGACAGAGTCTATGTCACCCTCAGTGACAGCACAGTACTCTACTGAGGGTTAAACTCTTGGGCTTAAGCAATTCTCTTTCCTTAGCCTCCTGAGTAGCTGGGATTATAGGTACCTGCTGCCACAGTGCCTGGCTATTTTTTTTTTTTTTTTGTAGTTGTCATTGTTTGGCAGGCCTGGGCTGGGTTCAAACCTGCCATCCCCAGTGTATGTAGCTGGCACCCTAGCCACTGAGTTACAGGCCCTGAGCCATTTTGGTAATATTCTTAATTATGATTGATCTTTTCCCATCTCCAGTCAGCATGTGCACTTTTTCCTATCACCAACCTTCATGTATAAACTCAAATGTATTGTTATAAGAGGGGACAGAAAAGGTGGGACCTGCTGGGTGCAGTGGCTCACGCTTGTAATCCCAGCACTCTGGGAGGCTGAGGTGGGTGGATTGCCTGAGCTCACAGGTTTGAGACTAATCTGAGCCAGAGCAAGACCTTGTCTCTAAAAATAGCCGGGCGTTGTGGTGGGCACCTGTAGTCCCAGCTACTGGGCAGGCTGAGGCAAGAGAATCGCTTGAGCCCAGGAGTTTGAGGTTGCTGTGAGCTGTGATGCCATGGCACTGAGGGTGACAAAGTGAGACTCTGTCTCAAAAAAAAAAAAAAGAGAGAGAGAGAGAAAGAAAAGGTGGAACCCAGCGATGGGAAAGGTGAAAGGAAAGTGACTGAATCTCTTCAACTTCAGGAACTTTTTTGTGTAGTAATAATTAACTATTTATTGAAAGAATGGATTTTATTGTTTGATTGATGATGGATTTCAGAATTAAAAGTTTTCTTCAACTTTCTTTAAAACTTTACAACTTCGCAGTATCTATGTCTATCAGAGCATCATGTACACCTCAAATTTGTACAGTTTTTACTACTCAGTTATATCTCAATGAAGCTGGCAGAAAAATACAAGATAGAAAAGCCATTTCAGTTGCTCTTATAGTATTATTATTTACAAGTTACTATTAATTTGTTTCTTTACCACTTTACTATAAAACTGTATACTCATTCATTTCTTCTGGTTGTATTTTCTTTGCAACTTTTTTTTCATTTCATAAGCACACATGTTAGAATGTATACAAGATGGGATTGAATTAAGGGTGCACTTTTTTTATTCCTCATATGGAACATTTCCCCCATAGCCCATTGGGAAAGGACATTAACAAATATTTAAGGCCTGGTCCTAAGAACAACAGCGCATGGTGTAGAGGAGTCAGCCTTACCTGACAAAGGGAGATCAGTTCAGCTGATCATTCACCTACGTAGAAGATGAGCTAGAATTCAAACCCAAATTTGTGTTTCTTCTTCACACTACACTGGTTTACCTCTCTGGCATTACCTGGGTTTTCCTACATTCTTCAGGAGAAATTTTGCTCCTACGTAGATAATTCTCAGCATATAACTTTCTTTTCTTTTCTTTCCTTCTTTCTTTCTTTCTTTCTTTTTTTTTTTTTTTTGAGACTGAGTCACAACTTTGTTGCTGTTTGTACCTTTATAGAGTGCCATGGTGTCATAGCTCTACAGCAACCTCAAACTCTTGGCTGAAGTGATCTCTTGCCTCAGCCTCCTGAGTAGCTAGGACTATAGATGCCCGTTAACAACACCTGGCTATTTTTAGAGATGGTGTCTTGCTCTTGCTCAGGCTGGTCTCAAACTCCTGAGTTCAGGTGATCCACCCACCTTGGCCTCCCAGAGTGCTGGGATTACAGCTGATGTACAGCCTTCTAATAAAGTTTGAAATGTTTTTATCTCCCATCAATAAGCATCAGGTAGAATGACTGAAATATTTTCTGGAGGGTTTGACGCTATGTCTCTTTATAGCTGATGTTGTCATATTGAGGAAGTAGAAAAAGAATAATCTGGAGAAATGGGAGCCATTATTCTCTTCATTTTTATTATTTCTTTCATTATTGGAAATCAAAGTGGGAAAAAATCCATTCTAAATCAATTTATTTTATTTAAAAATTGCACTATACCCTCTCAGTGTGTATATATTCACATATATTGCTTTACATAGTTGTATAATCAGAGCATAGATATAATATAATGCCATGTTTTTAACACAATGGATTAAAATTATTTTTATATGTTACTATGTAGAGTCTTCATAATTATTTTCATGATTCCTCAGTATTCTCATGTTTAAATATTTTCTGTTACTGGAATAGTTAATGTCTAGTTTTCTCTTATAATAGCACTTCATTGAGCATGTCATGGGCAGTTATTTTAATGTTTCAGATTTGGGGGGGTTCTGAAATGTGTTGCCAAATTACCTTCCTAAAGTGACTGTTTATATTACTTTCAGTTTCTGCATAGTCTTAATCAATGCTGTCAGCCTTTACTTCTGAAACATTTTTCAGTGGGAGTATCATTGTAACCAGGAACTCTTCTTCCCTGCTTTCTAGAAATAGAGAATAAAATAGACCATGAGAGAGGTTGGCATTGTCTGCATTCATGTTTGCATCCGTGTTTTAAATCAAAGTCAGGTAATCCTAATGGGTGTATGACCAAATAAATTTTTGAGAGTCTCACAATAAAGGCTCCAAGTCTTTTTTAAAAGACTAGACTTTGTTCACCAGCATTCCCAACAATCGTTTGTGTATGGAACTTATTTTTCTCGTACAGTTCATTAACAGATATCTTTGGGAAATGCCACACTATATAATATCTATGGGAAAAGCAGTCTGCTTGCAATGCAATAAACTACTCCTTAGGTAAATAATCTCAGGAAGGAGAAGCAATAAGAATGATAAGGAACTAGTCTTGTTCATTTATTCATTAAATAAATTTGTCACGCCAAGAGCAGTGGTGTGCACCTTCAGTCTTAGCTTCTCATGAGGCTGACGCAGGAGGATCGCGGAGTTCAGAAGTTCTGGACTGTCCTGCACTACATCAATCAGGTCTCTAGGCCAAGGATGATGACCTGGCTCTGGAAGGAAAGGAGCAGTTCAAATTCCTGTGCTGATCAGTAGTGGGATCATGCTTGGGCACAGACACTGCCCTCCAGCCTGGACAACATATTGCGACCTCATCTCTTTAAAAAACAAAAAGATTTACTGGCTCAGCGCCAGTAGCTCAGTGTTCAGGGCGCTGGCCGCATGCACCGAGGCTGGTGGGTTTGAACCTGGCCAGGGCCTGCTAAACAACGATGACAACAATAACAAGAAAATAGGTGTTGTGGCAGGCGCCTGTAGTCCCAGCTTCTGGGAGGCTGAGGCAAGAGAATCACTTAGCCCAAGAGTTTGAGGTTGCTGTGAGCTGTGACGCAGCAGCACTCTACTGAGGGCAACATAGTGAGATTCTGTCTCAAAAAAATAAAAATAAAATTTATTGACTGGGTGTGGTGGCTCATGCCTATAATACTAGCACTCTGGGAAGCGGGGGTGGGTGGATTGCTCAGGAGCTGAAAACCAGCTCTGAGCAGGAGTGAGACCTTGTCTCTAAAAATAGCCAGCATTGTGGCAAGTGCCTGTAATCCCAGTTACTTGGGAGGCTGAGGCAAGAGGATCACTTTGCACTATGATGCCTCGCCACTCTACGAAGGGCGACAAAGTGTGACTGTCTCAAAAAAAAAAAAAAAAAAAACTACTGAGAGCCTACTATGGACTAGGTACTGTTTAACTGTTTGTGGCATAGCAGTGAACAAAACCAACAAGTCCCTTTTCCCAAGCAAGCTATAAGGGGGAAAGAAAGAACATTCTATGTTCAACCAGGGGGAGATTCTGTACCCATTGTGTTGCATGGATTAGGCTTTCATTTGAAGAATATATTGGAGTGCTTTCCATAACCGTGCTAATCCTTGATTTAAACAAAAAATAGATACATTTTTCATTACCCTCGAGAAGATCATAATCTCCTGGGGAAACAATATGGAATAATTACTATGATGGTGGTATATAAATAATAACCTATAAGAACACAAAGGAAGGGAACTTAATCTACATTGAGGGGATTCCCTGATTACTTTTTAACTGCAATAGAAATTTAGTTCACTTAGTTTTTAGACAACAGGCATAGAACTAACATGTATTTATTTCTGTGCATCACTGCTATGGACAATACCTAACTTTGATTTAAAACATAAGTTTACTCCACTCCACCCACCCATTTATGATGTTATGATCAGTATAATCTTTCTATTTCTTCTCCATAAGTCTGTACAGTCTTCATAAGTCATTTCTTATCTGCTCCATCATAGAAAGGAAGCAAGATTAGAGTAAGAATATATCGAGCACCTGTGAAATTTTTTAAAAATGATTACATTTTAGCAAGAAAAATAGCAGCAAATTCATTATCCATCTGGAAACTGACTGTACTGTAACAGGAGGTGCAAAGTAGAGCTTTGGTTCTATTAATCTGTCCTTGGTATCATCAAGTATTGAAGAAGTTCTGACACTTACAGGATGTGTTGGGGGAAAAAAATGAAGTCTGGGACAACTATAGTTTAAAAAAATGAAATGGTAATCTTAAATTAAAAAGTTGCTTACCACAGATTCTGGAGAAAGCCAAGTTAGAAATACTGTTTGCAGATTGCAGGCAAGGCTTGCCTGTGTAATGTGGATCATGTTTCATTGGTCACAGAGGTAAAAGACGTCATTAGCTGTGTTGCAGAGAAGGATTAACTTGGCCTCTGTCCAGTATTAGCATGTGCTGTGCAAGAAAGACAGTCACTGACAAGTCTGCTATCAGAAGGGCATCTTTTTCATGGACCCACACTTGCTTTTTGAGGGGAATTAGAGAATAAAATCATTGACAACATCTTTCTCTTTGATTGTTCTGTTACTGTGTAAATACCTAACTTATAAACAGCTGTAGTTGCCAGTCCTCCCTTTACCTGAATATTTGTGGTTTAGCATGAAGTTCAGAAATTAAGTAAAGCTGTTAGACACAGACGCCTGTATCTTTCCACTCAATGCATCTTATTACCTTCAACTGCCTATTAAAACCAGGCTTGTAGTATGTTTTTACCTTTACCGTGTAAATTGCTGTCGCCAGGCTTAGCAAATGAAACAGATTACTTATGGTAACTGAAAGTAGTTATGCCCTCCAGATCCTTGACAGAGCTCTCCAGAGGACAGGCAATGTCTTTCAAAATCCTATTATGAGATTTTATTTGCAGGTGCTTTGAACAGAAGGCTGAAAGCCTCCATGTTTTATTGCTACCCAACTTTATCAGGTCTGCTCAGGCTATTGAGAACTGTGGCAAAAATGATACACATCAGCTCTTTTATTCTTTTGTTACTACTCGCACAAATAAAAGCATATTGGGGAATTTAATGAAGCAGCATTAAAGGAGCTTTGAAGGGAGCTTTGAAGATTTTGAGTATACAACTATTTGTCTTTAATACTGGAGGGTTTTGTATAAAACAGATTGGCAGAAGCCAAATAAAGGCCTCACAGATTGCACTTGAATCTCACAAATGTCTATGTAGTGGTGACCTTGGAGATAGATGCAGTCAGTGCATATTATAGGGACTTTTGGGGTATGCCAAAGAGTACAGGCTGTCCCCGAGTTACAAACATCCAACTTACATACAATTCACACTTACAAACAAGAGGCTATTACAGGTAATAGCTAAATGTACCTCTTCCAACTGACATAGAAATTCAACTTAAGAACAAACCTGCAGAACAGGGACAGCCTGTAGTTGGGACAGCGGAGCTGCTGGAACTCGAGACTTTGGGAGATAGTCTGTTTACCCAAGAAATAGAAACTATGATGATGTTTAAGAAAAAAATTGGGAGGGGTGGATTACTCAACAAATTGCCCGTCAGTTTACAAGGACACATTCTGGGAAGCTGTGGTAGGTCAGAGGCCACGTCTCAGCTTGCTTTGGCCTTCACAGGCACAGCTGGCTTTTCACCAGGATCTGAGGAAGGCAGGAGTTACAGATCAGTGTTGCAAGCATGTGCCCATAACTTTGTTGTAAGGGTAGTCTTGATTCTGCTTAGATTTCTAAGCTTCAGTACCTTATTATTAGTAACGAATGCTTTTACGACTCCCAACTGATTAAAAAAGAAAGACACAGGAGAATGGGTAGTGCTATAGTTGTGAACTGCCAGCCCAAACTGTATTAGAATCAACACCTGTTTCTCTCTTATTTACTTGCACATTTTAATCCTGCCTGTACACCACTTCTTTTAGGACCGGCCTCCCAGGCTACTATTTACTGTAATTTTGAATGTAGAAGAAGGCAGTTCTCTGGCTTAGCCTGGGGAGTGCGGAGGGAGGTTGTAGTTTAGCCTTTCAGAAATACCAAGTAGCAGCAACTGTAGAGACATGTGACCTGACAGCACGTAATTCATTGTTAGGAGGGATCTCACCAGCGATGTCTACTTGCAAATAATGTTCTAGTGACTTAGTAAATACAGCCCTGCATTAATTGTGTTGGAAAACAAAGGAAGATATTTTTCCTCATTTCCAAGATGAAGGCTTCTTCCTAACTGGGGCTACAAAATCTTTAGTGTGTAAAGAAATGTTGATATGAAGTGAGAAATGGCCTGCTTTAAAAAAAAAAAAAAATCAACGTACTACTTGTTTACCACTAAGCATTTCTGAGGGTAGTAATTCTTCCTTGGCCGTCAATATTTCCCCCTGATGGGTAGCAAGAAATTTTTTTAGTGTGTTTTGGGGTGCAAAACACATTCTGTTTTAGACACCAAAGGAACATTTCAGTGTTTGCCTCAGAATATAAACTGCAGAAGTTGATGAGGTAATTTCGACAGATCTCACGAATGTTTGCTTACTGTTTCCATCTCTGTTCCTGCAGTTCTTTCCACACGTCTGTTTGGCACCACTCACCGAGTGGCACCTTCCTAGAGTTCATTGTTTTTGAATCTCAGGTACTTTATGCGGTGCCCACTGTTTATTTGAAGAACCATAGAGATTCTTAAGAATATTATCTGAAAATCAAGTAGCTTAGTGTAATTGGCTACACCCTTTTTTGTAGCACATTTTCCATTATTTTGAAACCATGTCTGTGAAGACTTGGTGTATCAAGGAAAGATCTGCAGCATTAAGTAATACTGTTAGTGTGTTACATAAGAATCTTTTGGAAAGGTTTGCACCTCTGTTTAAGTGAGGAGAAAGACAGCAAGCACAGAGTGTATTGTGCAGGCAGAAAGCATTCCGTCTTTGCGTCTAGATTTACCTGCCTGTCTTCTGACTTCAGGGTTTTGGACTCTGCCTTCCTCCATATTTGTGACCTTGTTTTGGTCTTAACTCTAGATCGTTGCTGTTACCTGTCTGATCTTTTGAACAAATCTTCCTAATCCTTCCTGCTTGACCCAAATAATATTTACAAGACCCCTTTCTACTTAATTGGCCTTCTGGACTTGGCCTGCCCTCCCTGCCCTGTTACTGCTGACATTCTCCAGTGACAACTGATTTGATCGGATTGGTTTTAACAAATCACTTACTTTGTGTGTCACTGTTATCTACAAGAACATTTACTCATTGCCTTCATTTGAAATAACATGGACATTTAGGTTACAACTTTCTGCAGGTTTATTTACTAAAAAATGTAAATCTTTACTAGAGCATTTGAGATTCACAGAAGCCCTGGATTTAGGTCATAGTGAATGTGGAGCCTATGACAAATTGTGAGTACCATGACTTTTATAAGAGATATTACAGAAGCTTAAAATTATGTATCAATGCTGTGTAAAATGTAGGAAGGCCTGGGCGGGTGTTCAGCATATCCTTAGCTTTAAGAATATGAATATAAGACAAAAAAAGAGGTAAATGCCACCTGTGGTTTGACTTACAATGACCACTGAAAAACAATTTTTAATTCTGACTTCCAGATTATTAACCTTGTATAAATGTATAAAAAGACCATGTAATGTGATGCTGTTATATACGTACAGTCACACCTGTTTTAAAACATTTTTTAAAAATTTTATTACAGAAAATTTCAAACCTTCATTTTACCCATTTTTGAAAATCTTTTTACTTTTTTTTTTTGTTGAGACAGAGTCTGGCTATGTTGCCCTCGGTAGAGTGCAATGGCATCACAGCTCACAGCAACCTCAAACTCTTAGGCTTAAATTAAGCAATTCTCTTGCCTCAGCTTCCCAAGTAGCTGGGACTACAGGTGCCTGCCACAACGCATGGGGCTGTTTTTTGTTACAGTTGTCATTGTTGTTTAGCTGGCCAGGCCGGTTTCGAACCCACCAGCCTCCTCGTATGTGTCTGGCACTGTAACCACTATGCTACGGGCACCAAGCCTACACCTTTTTTTTTTTTTTAACAACGTCCAAGTTTGGTATCACATTCTTTGTGTCTGAAGAGCTTTTTTAACATTTCTTGTAGTTCAGATCAGATCTGTTGCTGATAGTCTCTTAAGGTTTTTTTTAGTCTGAACAGTCTTCATTTCTGGGAGATATTTTCTCTGGGTGTAGAATTCTGGGTCAGTAATTTGTTTTTTGTTTTCCTTTCAGTAGTCTGAAGATGTCATTTCATGGTTTTCTGCTTTGCATAGTTTCTAACAAGAAGTCTACTGAAGGCTTTGTTGTTCTGTATGTAATGTGTCTTTTTTTAACCCCTGTAGCTGTATTCAAGATGATCTTTCTACTTTTAGTTTTCAACGGGTTGAATATAATACATGTAGGAATGTGTTTATGTGTTTTATTCATCCTACTTGGAATTCTTTGAATTTCTTGGATCTGTGCTATACTTTCTTTTATTATTTTTAGAAAAATTTTAGCCAGTATTTCTTCATGTATTTCCTCTGCTCTATTTTATCTTCTTGGATTCTAATTACACATGTGCAGATCATTTGATTTTGTCCTATATTGATATTGTTCTTGGATCCTTTGCTCAGGTTTAAAATTTTTCACTTTTTTGCTTTGTGTTTCAGTTTAAGTAATTTCTGTAGACCTATCTTTGACTTTACTGATTTTTTTTTCCCTGCCTGTGTTTAGTGTACTGATGAACTTGACACAAACCTATTTCATCCCTGCTCCATATTTCTTGGTTTGTCTTAGCATTTCCTTACCACTTTCTTGTAGTTTCTGTCTCTCTGCTAGAGTTAAGGACTCAGGTTTCAGACATAGATTTTCCACTTTCTTTCTTTCTTTTTTTTTTTATTAAGTCATATATACATAGATTAGGAATACATTTATGCATATGTGGAGTACAATGTGTTGATTTTTTAATACAATCTGATGTGCTTACATCACACCAATCAACGTAGCTTTTGTCTCATTTACTTGATTATTGTATTAAGACATTTATGTTCTACACTTGACAGATTTGACTTGTGCCCTTGTAATATGCTCCATAGGTGTGGTCCCACCTTTTACCCTCCCTCTGTCAAACCTCCCTCCTCCCCTTCCTTCCCACTCCATTTCGCTCACTTACTTCCTTTGAATCTTGGTTTCCTCTTTTATAAAATAGAAGAATCAGGCACGTGTAATAATAACTAACAATTATTTTGAGAATAAAATGACGTCACGGATCATATAAATGTGTGCCATTAGGCAAGTTCTTCCCTTCCCTTTTCTGGGTCTTAATTACTCTCATTAAAGGTTTGGACTATATGAGTACTTTGATCCTATCTAGTTCCTAAACTGTATGATACTGTGAAGGGGAAAGACCCAACATTTATGGACAGCCTGCTGTTAGTCTTACGTCGTATCTGGGAAAGGGATGATATCACATCTAAAAAGTGTTTTTGCAAAACATTTTGCTTTTGCTATGTCTGTATACAATTTTAATTGGAAGAAACCGACAGCATTAAATCCACTTACCACTTGGTTAAATTTGTTAAAGAATCATTAAATTTTTTCAAATGTTGCGTTTCCTGACTCCCTTGAAAATTTTCATGGCTGGTAACATGTCTCACTTGCTTTCTCTGTACCTATAGATTTGAAATTGCTGGATAGGCTCCCACATTTTGCAGTGCCAGGAAAAACTGATGGAGAGTGTTGCTCCGACTGACTAGTGCAAGTAGAATTGGCTTTGGAATCACTGACTTGGGTTCAAATCCTAGTTGCACCACTGTGAAACCTTTGGCTGATGATTTAAGTTCTGAGCCTGAGTTTCCTCATCCATGAAATAGGGTTGACACATCAAAGAGCTGTTTTGAAGGTAGAAGACATAATGTGTGTAGCTGGGTCTAGTGTCTGGTTAAAAGGAATCAATAACTGATAACATTAAAAATGATACCCGAGGGCGGCACCTGTGGCTCAGTGGAGTAGGGCGCCGGCCCCATATGCCAGAGGTGGCGGGTTCAAACCCAGTTTTTGCAAAAACTGCAAAAGAAAAAAAACGATACCTGAAATGAAATACATTACCATTAAGGCAAAATGTTACTAAATGTAAGAGAAAGGGAACGTTTAGTATTCTTTTTATTCCTTTGGTGATAAATCTCCTGGTAAAAGGAGATTTTATCAATAGGGAGAGGTTTAACTGGAAAGTATTGATGAATAGTAATAATAAACAAGATTTGAGTACTTATAGGTGATAGCTGCTCACATTTACCCTTGGAACAGCCCTGGTTAGTACAGTAACCCGCCTCCCTTCCAGGAAGCCTCCTTTTGTCCATGTGGGAACACCCGTCCTTTGGGTCTTCTGCTGTACTTTGGATTTTATCACTATTTTGTTTTGTTTTATATTTTTTTTTATTGAACAATATATTGTGGATATCTTTTTCCATCAACAAATATAGCCAACCTTATTCATTTTAGTGAATAGCTACATCATAATATACTTAAGATATGCCCCGTTGGTGAACATTTAGGCTATTTGCAGTTTTTAATTATAAAAAAAACTTTGCTGAACCACTTTGTACATATTATTCCAAAAAAAACAAAAAATTAAGTGTTAACAAACTGAATATCAGTCTACATTAAAAATACTGGGCAAATTGTTGGGGATAACAAAACTACTGGGTCAACTTGAGGCTCCCCACTTCCTTCCCTTCCCATATGGACTGTTTAAGATAAACAAATATGTATTATAAAGTAGCTTTTGCTTTATGAATTACAATAGAGTAAAAATAATGAATTTCAAAGAGATGTTCAAATTCTGTGTTTAGAAGTAGTTTTTTCTGTAATGGGTATTACTCAAGATCGAAATTATTTAATACAAAGAAACATTCTTGGTTCACACTATGTGCAACTGTCTTCCAAAATACATACCGCACAATACGGGCATTCTTGCTTGAATAGCACAGGGAATAATGTGGAATTATTTTGCAGTGTTTTCCAATCATGATCATAACACAAGTTTTTAGAAAAGTGTGTTCCTGATTATAGACTTTTTTTACGGTTAGAAGGAACCTAAACCATCTGAACTAACTCCTTTTCTCCCACCTGGAAAGATGGAGGGATTTATCTAAAGTCATGTAGCTGGCTAATGACAGACCCAGGGAGAATCCTTGATCTGTTATGGCACAGTGCTGGCTTCCTCTGGAAAAACTGCCTGCTCATTCTTGGTTTTTGATGCTAGTTAGGGTCTTGGGGTGAGATCTTTTTTTTCCCTCCTTGACTAACTAGTGCTCTTTTCTTTTTGTGTGTGGGTGTCTGGGAACAAGCTGGGTTTCTTTTTCTTTTCTTTTCTTTCTTTTTTTTTGTTAAGAAGGCATTTGTCTGCTTAATACTTTAGGGGTTAGCTCAAATTCTCTGCCCTCATTGTTGATAGGCAGATATTTTAATATTGAATTTCTTAACCTTTGGAATTCCCCACACTTTCATGAAAATTATGTAAATATATGCTTACATTCCAAGAAAAGAATTTATAGCTGTTATCAGGTTGTGGAAGGATGCTCAGTTTTCCAGGAGGGGTGAACTAAGCTTGATTGCACTCTAAATGCTAATTGTGTCAGGGGCTCCCTTATCTCTGGCTTTTCCTGCTGGTGCTCTTTCCCACTGACAGGCCTCTCCAGACAGCTTCCTGGATCTTGCCATGGAAGCCACTGGAGGCCTCAACCTCCTTGTTACAGGAACCTTTCCCAGAGGTTTCCCAGGGCTACCTGCTTCTTTCTGTCTGTTTATCATTTCCAGGTGATGCCGTGAGACTCAGGGATTTTTGTTCATTAGAAAGGTTAGGAGTGTTATTGCAGTTACATTTTGATTAAAAGAGATTTGTGAGCTGACCTGAGAACCTAAGATGACTGAAGTAAGAAAAAAATGCAATTGGCGTTCTAATCAATACTTTGCCAATTAAGTTTTAGAATGCCTCTTGTTCTTCAGTTAGGGAATTTCTGTGTTTGATCCAGAAACTCTTTAACGTTTTCCAAGAGCAGAATGAAAATCCGTGGATTTTCATGGATTGCTTAAGAGTTGCTCAAATCTGTCTATAAAAACTGAATTTTTTATTCCAGACTTTTATCTGACTTAAAAGAATCTACCTTTGAGTGGAAATTCATTTTGATGGACACCCTTCTGAGAGGAGAACGTACATGTATAGATCATGTTCTGATTTTTTCCTTAAGTCTAGCGTCTGAACATACAAAGAAAAAGCTAGCACTAAGATTGAATTTGGAAGAGTTTGTTTATTCATTCATGTATTTATTTATTTTATTTTCGAGGCAAGATCTTGCTCTGTCACCTGGGCTAGAGTGCAGTGGCATTATCATAGTTCACTCCTGCCTTAGCCTCCTGAGTAGCTGGGACTATAGGTGTGTACCACCATGCCTGGCTAACTTTTCATTTTTTAAAAGATAGGGTTTTGCCATTGCCAGGCTGTTCTCAAAATTCCTGGGTTCAGATTGGTGCCTGTAGCTCAGTGGTTAGGACACCAGCCACATGCATTGGGGCTGGTGGGTTCGAACCCAGCCAGGGCCTGCTAGATAACAGTGACAACAAGAAAATAGCTGAGTTCTGTGGCAGATGCCTGTAGTCCCAGCTACTTGGGAGGCTGAGGCAGGAGACTTGCTTAAGCCCAAGAGTTTGAGGTTGCTATAAGCAGTGACACTATGGCACCCTACTGAGAGCAACATAGTGAGACTCTGTCTCAAAAAAAATTATTGGGCTCAAGTGATCCTCCCACCTTGGCCTCCCAAGTGCTAGAATTACAGGTGTGAGCCATTGCCCGTGGTGTCTTTATTCATTTCTTTTCTTTTTTTTTTTTTTTGAGACAGAGTCTCGCTATGTCACCCTCGGTAGTGTGCTGTGGCATTAGAGCTCACAGCAACCTCAAATTCTTTTGGGCTTAAGCGATTCTCTTGCCTCAGCCTCCCAAGTAGCTGGGACTACAGGTGTCTGCCACAATGCCAGGCTATTTTTTTGTTGCAGTTGTCATTGATATTTACCTGGCTTGGTGCATGTGGTTGGCGCCATAACCACTGAACTACAGGTGCCACCTATTAATTCATGTCTTAAAAGCCCTTGCTGAGGACATATCACGAGCCCTCTGTGGTCATGCTGGGAAAGTGAGACTGGTTTCTTCCCTTCTAAAGCTTACAATCTGTTTGGGACTCAGTGTAAGAAGTAAGAAATAACTATTTATTTATTTATTTTTGCAGTTTTTGGCCGGATCTGGGTTTGAACCCGCCACCTCCAACATATGGGGCCGGCGCCCTATTCCTTTGAACCACAGTTGCTGCCCAGAAATAACAATTTAGCATGCTAAGCACTCTTAATAGAGGTACCAAAAAAGTAGTGAGCTCCTTGCCCTGCTACTTGGCCAAGAAATGGGGTAGGAGCGTTGGCCGAAGGAGTTGGAGTAACATCACGAAGAGGGGACAGATAATTAAACTGTGTCTTAAAGGTTCAGTGGAAACTTGTCTGGCAAGGAGGGGATCTAGGTACAAAGAAGGGTGTTTGTACCTAATTTTAATGAGACTTAACATTTACCACTCTTGCTTGTGTTTTTCATTAGAGCTCCAAACGAGAATGGAAGCCTCTGGAGGACCGTAGCTGCACGGACATTCCCTGGCTGCTGCTCTTCATCCTCTTCTGCATTGGGATGGTAAGGAGGCTCTTGCAGATGATGGACCCTGAACTCGTGGTCTGAGGGAATGATGGGGAGGAGGTTTGATGGGGAGGCTTGTTTTTTTCTGTGTGTGTGTGTGTGTGTGTGTGAATTTTACCCGTTGCTTATAGTTAGAGGACCTGATACCATTGTGGCAGGTTATTTTTGCCTCAGACAATTTGGTGGTATTTGGTATACCTCCTGATTTTTTTTTTTCCCCTAGTTAAAAACTGAGATCAAAATTAAGGAGCAACTGAGACTCCTATCTCATTCCCTAAATCATTTCAGAAAGCAGATCGTTTGACATACATCTCTGTGAATAGTGATCTTTAGGGGGCAGTGAGCAAAACGGTGGCTGTGGAGTCAGGAGCCCTGAGTATTCGCCCAGTCACACAGACCTGGGGGTTATCTTTAGGGCTGTCAGTTTTCCTCTCAGGAACTTGGTTCCTTAGTTTTTAGGTGGGAGGCTGCTGGCTCACCATTCCTTCCTCCTCCTGCCCACACCAGGCCCCTGTAGGCTGCTGTGTCTAATTGTAATGAGTGGCAGGTTTTTTTGTTTGTTTGTTTTTTTCTCTGAGATAAAATACCAGTTGTTATCACTTGCATTTCTAGCCACTTTATCACCTACTTCCTCTTCTGGAGAGGGCAGTAATTCATCCTTAGTGGCATTAATTTCTGCTCCAGAAAGTGGTTTTCTTCTCTTCACAATCCCTCTGATAGCAATATCATTAAAAGGCTTACAAGGCCAGGCTTGGTGGCTCACATCTGTAATCCTAGCACTCTGGGAGGCTGAGGCGGGTGGATTGCCTGAACTCACAGGTTCAAGACCAGGAGTGGCAGTTTTTGAGTGGGTATGGAGTGGGGAAAACCAGAGACCTTGTTGCAAGGTGACAGGGGTGTACTTATTCAAATGCATACCCATTTCTGACACAGACTTCAGTGATTCAGAGTCACTGCCAGTATGCTGGGCAGGAAAAAAATATAAAACTGTGATGTTAGAGGTGACTGATATTTAGAGCTAGAAAGGACTTGGAAATATTCATCTGGTCCAAACTTTCATTTTACAGATTAAAAACATCAAGCCCATAGATGGAAATGACCGTCCCAAGGCCACATTGCTATTGCTAGTTAATGGCAGAGCTGGGAGCAGGGCCCAGGCCTCTTCACTTCCAGGCCAATGTGGTTTTCTGCCACCCACCTCCCTCTTCCTTCTGGACACTGGTCAGACACAGTATCATTCTTAGTCTTTGACGACTCAAAATGCAATTAAGCTACTCCAGGCAGCAGCCTTTTTCTTACCATGTGATTATATTTAGCCCCCTCCCTCCCACATCTTTTATAGAGGCTCTTTAGGAAAGTCTTACTCTGTGTCTCTCTGCTGTTTGTGAGTCACGGAACAGCCCTAATCTTGACTTCATAGGCACAAATGTAGGTACCAGTCCTGCACCTGAACAAAGGAAAAGAAAGCAGTACATTTTAGTGAAATACAAGAAATCCAGTAAAACAAGGATGGGGTTGTTTTGCAGGTTTTTTGTTTGGTTTTTAGAGATAAGGTCTTGCTTTGTTCCTAGAGCCAGATTGTAGTGGCACTGTCATAATGTACGTAACCTCAGACTCCTGGACTCAAGTGATCCTCCTGCCTCCTGAGTAGGTAGGACTATAGGTTTAGGACATCACGCCTGGCTAATTAAAAAAAAAATTTTTTTTTGTAGAAACAGGTCTCACTGCTTTGCCCAGACTGGTCTTGAGCTCCTCCTGGCCTCGGGCAATTCTCCCACCTTGGTCTCTCTTAGTACTGGGATTACAGACACGAGCCATTGCACCCAGCCAAAGATCAAAGTATAATTTCACCAAAATTAGGATTTTTAGGAAAGGTCAAAAATATCAATTTCCTAATGTAGAATTTATATTTTTCAAGAGTTTAGTTAGTTTAATTTAATGGCATCTGAAATGCAGCATGGAAGAACATTCATGCGGAGTGTAGAAAACATTTTTTGATAGTTGAATATGTCCACAGCTTTCCCCCACTCCCGGTGAATAGCCCCGGGACAACAGCAGCTGACCTTTCAGAATTATGTTTACAAACACATATACCATGCCACCAAAAAGTGCTTTTGATTTTCTGTGCTCAAATAGCTCAGGAAAGTGCAAGCATTAATGCTAATAGGATGATTTGGGAGTGACTTGAGACTAAGGACTTGTTTACTGAGACGTTGTAATGCAGTGGTAATTAATATAATGTTGATTTCAGCATGATGATAATTAACACCAACTGTATGTACTTTTAAATGCAGGCATAGTTTTATTTATTTTGAAATGATTCTTTTAATAGGTTACCTTCATGGAATCAAAGTAACATCAAGTTTTGCTATTTGGAAACTCAAGAAATCTCAAAGTTCTCCATCTTATTGGCACAATATAGGTTCAAAGTTTTTTGGCTTTTGAGTATTTGTTTTACATGGTTTTTAGAAACCCCCTCAGCCCCCCACTTCCTTTGAATTTCAGTCTGCAGTACTTTTAAAAGAAACATTCAACGAACGTTTTTTAAAGCATTAATCTATGCGCAATACTTTCAGATATGTATTTATCTCTTTCATTTGCCCTGTAAGGTAGGTTTCATCCCCAGCTTACAGACAAGGTATAGTTAGGTTAAACATCAGCTTGTCTAAAAATATACTTCTGGAAATAAGTGGCTAAGATAGAATAGGAAGTGGAACTTTCTGGCTATCCTTGTGGCCCAGCTTTCTGCTCCTGTTACAGATTATTTCTCAGCTATCTTGTAGCCTGATATTTAAACCTTATCTTTATTCTCTGTTTTACCTATAGGTCATTCCATGACACTGATTCTCCAGCTCTTACATATTTTAAGCTCTTGTCATCTTTCACTTATCTTTACCATTAAATCTTTATTTATATATGTTCATCTCTCCATCAGCCTTTTTACTTGTCTTTTATTTCTTTCCTTAGTTTCAAGGTTTTTCTAATGCTTGAATTATCTAAAATTTAGAGTGTTTTTCAAAGTCAATTGCTATTAGTCTTCTTGAGAGCTATCTTCTTCTATGTTTGAACTTTTATTACTATTTTGAAATTACTGGGTTTACACTTATTTGGTCTAAAAATTGCACATTGTGTCACACTTCTAAATTTCTATTTGTCATTAAGGTAGTGAACAAACGATTGTTAACCCTAGCTGTACAGAGGAATCAGCTGGCTTTTTTTTTTTTTTCCAAAAGCTCATTCCTTGGCCCCACATCAATGATTCCAATATGATCTTGCAATTCTGACGTTCAGCCAACGTTGAGACCCACGTTGAGACCCACTATTGTAGGCACTGACAAACCACCGAAAAGTGTGAAACAAGAAATAATATGACTGGGGTTAGAAAGATGACCCTGGCAGCTAATGTTAAAGGTGGTGTGGAAGGGGGAAGAGATTTTTAGGCCGACCATTTTGGAGCCTGAGGCAATGGTCCAGGTAAGAGGTGAAAAACCTGAAATAAGGTAGTGGTAAAGGAGAGGAGGAGAGAGATTGAAGGAATATGTCAGGAACATTTATCAATGGTGTTATTCATGTTGCAGGCAGGCGAGAGATCAAAGATGACTAAGTGGTTCTTATATTAGGACTCTTCAGCTTGAATCTTTCTTAAGCTCTTCCTAGATTCATAGCCATGGTTTCTGGACACATCAGGGAGCAAGAGTGGGATGGATAAACAAAGTACCGCTTTATTAGTAACTGAACAGGTACCTGATTATGTGCAATAAAGCACTTCCTGGTAAACATGACTCCTTGAATAAAGCTTGAGCCACATGGGCTAAAGTTCCTTCCTGTCTAGGATGGCCAGTCTTCACTCTAACTAAAGGAGAGTAATGTGTATGGGAAGAGAAGAGAGGAAGAGAGAATGGAGATCTACTTGGACCAGTCTTCCTAGATCAGCTTACCTCAAAAAGACAGGAAAGAGAGGAGGCCGGATGGCCCTAACAGGAGATTAGAGGAATAGGGGCCCCCTACAACTCACTTGATCGTTACTGCTGCTTACCATGGGCTAGATGCTGTTCTTAGCACTTGACACATAGAGACTCATTTAGTTCTCACAACTGCTGAAGGAAACATACACTCTTGTTATCATCATTCCCGTTTTACAGATAAAGAAACAGGCACAGTATGTTCAATAACTATCTGAGATTACATAGTAGCAGCATTGACCCCAGGAGAGAAAGGAGGAAGGTGATACCTGAAGAGGTAGACCTTACTTTGTTGCCTAGAATTGGGAACAACAGAAAAAGTTGTTCAGAAGATGGACTTGTAGCGTCTGGTAACCTTACATGGCAGTCACATGTGGTCTCCTCAGTGTCTCGGGCCTGACTTAGCATCACCTCTTCCTCCAGTGTGGTGTTAGGAAGCTAGGGTGAGGGGCAGAAGCCTGGAGAGGGAGCCTGCAGCGTCCTCCACGCTGGATCTTGGACACGTGTGTGCAGTGTAGGAGATAAGTGGTGCCACTAATAGAGACAGAATGTGTGCAGGAAAGGGAAGCAGTTCGGGGAACTGTAGAATGAGACAATGAGTTTTGGACATGGAGACTCTGAGGGGAGGGATAAGCAGCTGGAAATGCAGGGCTGGCATTTTGGAGAATGATCTGGACTGGAGTTGGCTTTCGGAGGTATCATTGTCCCTTCAGATTGCTTTCAAGGACCTTTTTTATTTTATAGCATTAGTCTCTTTCCTGGGGCACATTGTTT
Organism: Loris lydekkerianus; assembly: GCA_963574355.1. NCBI lineage: Eukaryota > Metazoa > Chordata > Mammalia > Primates > Lorisidae > Loris > Loris lydekkerianus. Next base: position 57,173 of record CAUYPK010108662.1, on the reverse strand, counting down.
CCACCTCATTAACTATGGTTGAGCATACAGCAGAAAAGGGAGATTCACTGCAGTGTGTGTAGTCACCTGTTTGATGGTCTCTTCTTTGCCAGGATCATGGAATTGGAAGAACAGCATGCGAAAAAATTGCCACACTTTACGCGATCCAAGTCACTACCTATTTTCTGTCAAGTCCTTTTCTTTCTTTTTTCTTTTTTAAAAATATTGTGACAAGTCTATCGTTCTGTTAAATCCATTTTTTAAAAATCTGGTCTTGCTTTACTTCTCAGTCACTATAGTAATGACCAAATAGGTAGGAAGTTCTGCCTGCAAGTATACTCTTTAAGTTTTTACTCTGTATCAGTTTTTCCTCAGAATTATAAATTTTGGAAGAGGAAGGGCTTTAGAGATTAATTAAAGGGATTTGCTCTGGGAATTTTGGATCCACTCAAGGGGCTGCACTTGAGGATCTGGAGGGCTGCATGTGGCTTCGAAGCTGCAGATTCCCACCTCTGAGTGACTGGTAAGGACGTTGAAGCTCAGGGAATTCAAAGTTATTTACTCAGGATCTTAAGGAGTGTGTGTGGCAAAGCCTGGATTATTCCCAGTGTTCCTTGTCTGTGTTTTTTCATTGCTTCAGTCTCCACGAAACAACCTCTTGATTTTGCTCTCTCATGTCCCATTAGTTTCTTCTCTTTGAAAGAACTTTAGTTTTCCTAGTAGGGTAAGCTTTCCTAATGTAAGACTTACATTTTTCAAGAGTTTAGTTTATATATTTGTATATACTCAATTAGTGAATTGATATTACTTAGGTTTCCAGTCATTCTTATTTTCTTTTCTCTTTCCTCCTTAAAGCAATGCATCTTGTTAAACTTTTTTAAAAAACCTAGAAATCTAGAAGATTGGCAAAAGCTTTAATTTTTTTTTTAGTTTATTTGCATAAACTGTAAGTTCTGCATCAGGCCTTCCAACCCTATTCTATGTGCTGAGTCCTAATAGCTTTTCTTGTCTTGGGGTTCTCAGAAAGGGAAGAACAGAAGCCAAAAGTTCCTCCAAGATTTTACAAGTCAGTTATGTGGAAATTGACCCCAAGTACTGATTGACATGCGGGATGTAAAGAGGTAAAGGAGGAGCTGGCATCTGAGAAAAAGGGAGTCAGCATATTCCCATTAATTCCCTAGGAGAAGACGAGAACCCCATTCCCCCATACGTGTTTTTGTTAACCATTTTTTTCCTTCAAATCTAAGACCTTCTGCTTTGCTCAGTTGCTTATTAGCAAAGACTCCAGATGTAAAATTCAGACTTGTGAAATAAAGGCATGTCTTATTTTTTGAGAAAAACCAATCAAGAGCTCTTACTTAAGTAGAACTAGATCTTGTGTTATGAAGGGAATATGAGTATAGTTCATTAACTAGCAAATTGTCTTTCTTCCACTTAGGCAGTTGGTACTTATTAGTTGCCAGGTCTTTGCCTGTGACCATCTTTGTGTGTCTTTACCTGACTTGAATCACCCTCTGTTTGTGAGATTTATCTGTTCCTCCTCTCTTCAAAATAGCAGTGTTTAAAGCATTTCCACAGCTCAGTCCGTTTAAGATTTTAGCCACGATTCTCTTCCTTGCTAATCATCTTTCTCTCTAGTGATTGCTTCCTACTACATGCTTATAAAAGCTTTCCTTAGCCCCCTTATCATTTGCTTCATTAATATGATTTCCTTATATGGAAGGCCTTTTCCCTTCCCTCTCCATGGAGCCATTAAATTATTAAGTGTATTCTATAAAGTTTCTCTCACCCTATCTAATTTCATGTACCACAATTTTTTCATTTGTGAAACTATCTTGCTTCCTGCACTTGGATTTTAGAATTTTTATTTTTAAAGAGATTGTATTTTTAATTACATTTGGCCTAGTTCTCCTTTGTCAGTGCTTGTACTGCATGGGAAGTCCCTAGGATAATAGGCACGGTTTCTTCCCATCTTATTAGCTCCCTGTTCTTCCTTTCCCCCTTGCAGCTTCTCACTTTCTCTATCTCATGCTTCTAGAAGCTACTAAAGAGTTTAAATGCCCTATGCGAAAATATGTCTGTGTCCCACTTTAGCAAATATATATATAACATTTATAATTTATACCCTGCCTACATCCCAGAGGGATACGAGGTGGCTTATGATAAAGAATAAAAACCCCATGCCCAACAGTTCTGTTAAAAATAGAAGGAAGCCAGGCACTGTGGCTCATGCCTGTATTCCTAGCCCTCTGAGAGGCCGAGGTGGGTGGATTGCTTTAGCTTAGGAGTTCGAGACCAGCCTGAGCAAGAGCAAGACCCCATCGCTACTAAAAATGGAAAACTAAAAAACAACAACAACAAAAAAAACAGCTGGATATTGTGGAGGATGCCTGTATTCTCAGCTACTTGGAAGGCTGAGAGGCAGGCCGAAGATTTTGAGCTGTGATGCCAGGGTGACAGACTGAGACTCTGTCTCAAAAAAAAATAGCCATGTGTTGTGGCAGGCACCTGTAGTCCCAGCTACTTGGGAGGCTGAGGCAAGAGAATCTCTTGAGCACAATAGTTTGAGGTTGCTATGAGCTGTGACGCCAGGGCATTCTACTGAGGGCAACAAAGTGAGACTCTGTCTCCAAAAAAAAAAAAAAAAAAAAAAAATCAGAAACCATTTAAAGGAATCTGTAACACAGTGTACTTATCAAATGTGAAGATATCTTACATTATCAAATGTAAGAAGAAAATTCTTGTAAAAAGTGAAAGAAGAACATAGCCTTTTAATTATGCAGTGGCTTTGCTATTCTAGATTAGTAGTAAAAGAAGACTATAATTGTGGTTGGAAAATATTTTTGTGTAACAACAAAATTACTGACATTATTTCTTACTTTTTCTCCAGAGAAATTTTTGTCCTAAAATAGAGAGCTGAAGGGGTTTGTCTGAGTCTCCCATTCATTACTCTTGTTAACCTCTTTAGTCGCACTTTCCCAAATTTACTACCACCAGCTACCATTCATTGATCACCTGCCACATACCAGACATTCGGCGAGGGATTGGATGAGGGTTACCTCAATTAGTTCTCACCACAAGGCTGTGAGATGGACAGTATTGCTCTGTGTTAGAGATGAGGAGGGGAGGGAGTCTAGGAAGGTAATTGGATCAGAGTCACTCGGGTGTTCAGTAGTAGCATGAGGGTGTGAAACCAGGTCTTTCTGCATACTAAGTCTATCCCCCCTCTATTCCTCTTTGGTTCTTCTTGTTAAAGAAGTGTATTGGGAAAGGTAGCCATTAAACATCCCAATACTTACCTCCTTTCCCAATTTTTGCTCAGTGCGTGGTTTTCTAATTTGAGGTTCAAGGATATGCTTAGAATGGTATGCTAATTTGCACAAGTGTATGTACGTAGAAGATTGTTTTTTTTTTCTCCTGTCTTCAGGAGTTGAAGTTGTGAGGTGGGCTTTATTGCCCTATAGTATCCTTGGAGGAGTAAGAAGAAAAAAAGGTGCTAGGGTGAATGTGAATGAGCAGGTGCTGACACGAGCTGTTGCCAACCCTGGCAGTTGGCGGCCAGGGTGAGGTGGAAGGGCATTGCCATTTATGGGGTAGTACACTTTGCATGTCTCATCTCATATAATTCTCGCAACAGCCTCTGTAGCAAATGATTTTAGCTCCAGTTTATAGATGGGTGAATCGAGGCATAGAGAATTAAGCATATTTGTCCACGGTCACACAATTAGGCAACAGAGTCATCAGCATTCCATTGACCAACACAGGTTTGTTGGACCCTAAAGTTCACCTTCTCTCCTTTTATGGTACATTCTCATTTGTAGTAACAATGATGTTTTGTGAGCTCCTACTGTGTGCCAGGTGGATTTCTTCCCACTTTACTAGATTATGTCACTTGATCTCTACAACAGCCTGATGAGCCACATACTCATTATTTCCATTTTACAGGTGACTAAATTGTGGCAGAAAGTTGAAGTAACTGGTCCAGAATCAGAGAGCTAGAGAGTAGCAAGTCAGGGATAGTCTCTCCTCCAAGTCTACTTTCTTACAAAGTGTAGTTTCAATAATACGTTTCTGCTGACTAGAGCTACAGTCTCCACTCTGCCCTCTCGCTGCCCTTGCCTGTACAATGAAAGTAGAGGGGTTCTTTAGAAAATAATTTCTTTGCTTTTTTTAGGTAAGTAAATTGAAAGGGAGGAAATACTTTTCTATGAGGAATTGTGTATAAAGATACTATTTCTTTCTGTAGACCTGAGATCTAGCAGGGCTGTTTCAATAAGTGCTACTTAGGATACTTGGCTGTCATGAGTTAAATAGTAATAATCTCTGCCTTCTTAGTCATTTTACTAAAGATTAGAAAAACTCAACCACTTAATGACCAGATTGCAAGAATATCTCTTAACCTCAATCACTTGAGATTTACCTTACTTCCCCTTCTCACACCTAGTAGCCTGCTGTCTAATTTGGGCTTGTATTGTTTTGAGGAGTGCATGTGTGACTTGGCGACACGATGAGATTCGGAAGCATCTGCCATTTGCCTTTGGTTGTGATGAAGCATATTCCCATGAAATGAAGTGACCTTTACAGTACACAAAGCCAGGGCCTTACTCAGCTTCGGTCTCCAAAATTAAGAGCATGGCAGCGCTTCATGATGTAATTCTTTGGCTTGCATACAGCTTTATTGCAGGAAGGAAACAAAAGTGTTGCATGTACTGAAATGATAATGATTCAAAACCCACATACCTTTTGTTCTTTGATTTTTTTTTTCTTTCATCCTTTGATTCTGTTTATTTAACAGAACCCCCTTTACAACCAAATATTAAGAAAAGCTGGGTTTGACTCTATCTTTGATGTTTTGGGTAACTTATTTAACCTCTCCAGGCCTCAGTTTTCTCCTCATAAAGATTAGAAATAATGTGCGATAAGCAACTAGTTCCCAGCCTGGCACAGAGCAGATGTTCAGTATTGAGAAGGTGCCATTATTATTATTATTATTATCATTATTATAAAATGCAAAGACGATCTTATGATGTAAAAGCTTGGGTTTTGTTTTGTTATGGTAGTAAATAGTGTTTCCCTGAGGAATGCTTTGTGTTGCTTACTTGCAATCCAAGGAAAACAGTGGAATAGTGTTTGCAGTAAGGAAAGATAGCTCTTTGTTCCCTTCAACAGACAAAAGAAGCTTATTATCGTATCAACTAGTGACTGTTGCTATTGAGATGGTTTATTTGTATTTTTTTTTTTTCTCTTTCTTTCCTAGGGATTTATTTGTGGCTTTTCAATAGCAACAGGTGCAGCAGCAAGACTAGTATCAGGATACGACAGCTATGGAAATATTTGTGGGCAGAAAAATGCAAAGTTGGAAGGAATACCGAACAGTGGCATGGACCATACCCACCGGAAGTGAGTAGACTCGCTGAATGAAGCACACTGAAAATTTTAAGCAGACCACAAGAGAAAATCCTGCTTTTCTTACTGCTTTAAAGATACATCTTACTGAATATTATTTTTACATGATTTCTAATAGTGTTTTTATTCAAACTGTGCACCCTAATCATTTTTGGTTTGGGTCTAGTAGAAATACATTCCTTAGGAAACAAAATTAGCTGCCATGTTAAAATGGACTTCCTTGAGATTTTAATGGGTAAAGACTTCATTGGAGAGGCTTAAATTGGCCTTTAAAGTTGTACACTAAGTTTTAACCCAGAAAATAACATAATTTTTTTCCCAACCATTATACTTAAAGGGAGACAACTGATAAAAAACAGTTTGCAATGCATCATTTACAAGTATTCATCAGTTTCCAGTTTTATAAAAGGTACATTCTCCTTGTCAGACTTTGCTTTGGGTTCTCAATATTCATCTTTTGGATTTCATGAAATTCCTGATGTAATTGCCTTCTTTTTCTTTTCTTTCCTTTTTTTTTGTTAGTTACTTCTTTTTCCCCCTCAAAAGTGCTATTATTTTGTTTTTAATGTCAATGGGGAAATATATTTTATCTAGTATACTTTATGTATGATGCCAATATATTTATTCAAATTGTATATTTATGCTCCATCGAAATTTATTAGACATTTCAAGTGTTGAACTAGGTCTTAAGAATTAATAAGACTAATTTTGAAGGAACAGGTTCATCAATCCAGTTAATGTAACTTATAGAAAAGAGCTAAGCAGATAACATTTTTTAGGTTATTGTTCTTTTAGAATGCACTTCCTGGAAAGATGACACGTAAAAACTATGTTTATTATTATATAAATCTGTTGGCTAAATCTGGATCCCTGCTGGGTAGTATATGATTAATTTGATGATTTCAGAATCTTGAAAAAATCTAAATAGTCATTTCCCAGAGTTATTCCTTACATCAATGACAATGAGATAGTGTAGTTCAAGAAAATAAATGTTTAAATGACAATGATGAATATTTGTGTAGCATGCTGGTCTGTAAGCATATCATATTATCTTGAGGTGGCTATTAACAGAGGCTTAGAGGAGTTGAAGTGACTTTCCCAGTGTCCCGTAACTGGAGGGCAGTAGAAAATCCAGTGTGGAGTTTTTCTCTTGATAACGCACCTGCAGCCCTTGAAAGAAATGAAAATTGAATTTATAGCAATTTGGAGAATTGTCTTATTTATTCTACTTTATAATTGCCTCAAGAAATTAATACACATTTTAGGCTGAATGTTATTTTTGTACCAAGACTATCCACATCTTTTTGTTTGTTTACTTTTTTTAATTTTTAATTTTCTTTAAAATTTTTTGAGGTTGGATCTTGCTTTGTCTCCCAGGTTAGAGTGCTGTGGCATCAACTTAGCTCACAGCAACCTCCAGCTCCTGGGCTCAAACAATCTTCCTGCTCAAGCCTCGCGAGTGGCAGGGACTACATGTGCCCACTGCCCTGCCCAGCTAATTTTTCTGTTTTTTGTAAAGATCAGATCTCACCATGTTGCTCAGGCTGGTCTTGAACTCCTGACCTCAAGTGATCCTCCACATCAGCTACCCAAAGTGCTAAGATTACAGGCATGAGCCACTGTGCCTGGCCTTGTTTACTTTTTATTTTGAAATAATTTTAGACTCATAAGAAGTTGTGAAAATAGCACACAGAGTTCCACATTTTTTAAGGTACCATCTATACTGTAAGATATGGTTTAACTCTGTAATGCTGTCAACATGTACCAAATATACAGTATTACCATTTAGGTAATTGAAGAGATAAGAGCAAAAGGGCTCTCCTCCCTCAGGTGCATCGCTCACATGGAGTGAGAATCATTTTTATTGCTCCTTCTCATACCATGCTAATGATTCCAAACATATTCTCACCATAAAGTTTGTGTAAATACCACTTTTCCTGCTTATCCTTGTGGTTCATCTGGTCGGTAGAGATTTCAAATCCTTGAATTAGTCTATGTACATTTTGCGTCTTGCAAAGAGAGTCTGCTTATTACTCTGAAAAAGTGTTTGCTGTGCCCTGAATGCTTAGCATAGCTGAGAGCAATTCATGTATGGGGAAAAGAGTTTCCCAAGTATTGTTGTTCCTTAACTCATGTATATATGTTTAAAATTTGGTTTTCATCTCTACTTTGATCTTTTCGGCAGTATGACCTTTTTAGTGCTAACCCATTCAAATATTTCTGCTTATTTTCTTTTTTAATGAATGGTACATTTTTCTTCCTATCTTTCCCAGGTAAGTCTATAATATTTGGATTGAAAGAGATAGGAAGGCAGCAGTCTTTGTGTTCGTTATCTTTAGTCCATCCTCTTCTTTCTCCTGCTAAATGCATTGGTTTCTTTGTATTGATTTAATCATTTCCTCATATTTCTTTGGCTTCATTATGAACACCAGGCCCTTCCATTAGGTCCTTTTGTCACTATTATCTCAGCTGGACTTTTGTTACTTTCTCCTTATCCTCAGATGCTAGTACAGCACCTAGTACTTACTTTACAAACAGTGTTGAGAAAGTCAACAAATGAGTCCTCTAAAATCTCACAAAGATGAATTCTTTCTTACCTTCATGAGTATTGCTTCATTTGCCAGAAAAACGAAAATTCCTCCCATTCTTCATGTGGTTAAATTTTTCATCCTTCAGTTCAAAGTGTCACTTCCCAGAGAGGTCTTGCTTGTTCTCACAATTTAAATCCAATATTTAAAAGTACTCTCATTGCATCCTGTAATATTGTAATTATGCATTTTTTTATGATTTGTTAAATGTGTTTCTGTCTTAGTTGTGACAAGAGAAAAGATGTGATCTATTTTACTACTATATTCTCAGGGCCTTGCTCACTGCCTAGAACATAGTAGACACTCAGTTAAATACTTGCTGAATGGATAAATTTACTTCCTCAGAAGGAAATGTTCTAAGAGTCAATTACTGAGTGTGAGGATTTGAATATTTTTAAATTATTAATGCATATTGCTCTGTGGCTTTTCATAAAGACTATCCCATTTATATTCCAGCAATGCCTGAGATTGCTTTATCTTTGCTAGTATTATTAGTTCTTATTCTTTACCAATTTGTTAAACCAGAAAATATTATTTTATAGTTTTAATTTGCGTGTCTTTGATTATTAATGAGTATGAACATCCTCCCCCCATGTTGGTCAGCCCCTCATGGAAGGCTGTTGTGTTAGCAGATTTATTCTTGATTTTCTTATCTCTAATCTGCTCCATCTTTTATTCCGTGATAGGATTAAGTTCTTTAAGATAGGGTTTTTATATTGACATTTCCCTGCTCAAGAGCCTTTTACGTGTGGGTTGGCTGTAGTACCAAAGAGGAGCCCCCTCCAGTTCCTGCAGGCCTCACTGTGTAGGCCCATTTTACCCACTCAGTCTTCTCTCCTTGTTTCCAGTGTTACAGTTAGTGTCACTGTTACAGTTCATGATATTCAATTGACTCTGCCTCTGTGCGGTTCCTTATTTCCTCTCTGCCAATCTGAATTCTTGAAGCACTTACAATGAGTCTCACAGCTAACTTCCTTATGAAATATTCCAAAACTAACCCCTAACATCGGCATTATATCATTATTAGAATTCTGTCCTCCATTTTACAAACAATCCTAACACAGAACTTAATGTCCACTTTCTTTGTGACTCTAAGAAGTTTTCTCAGTATGTGTCACATATTAATATTGAATTTTCTATAGAGAGTCTAAAAATATCTTTTTGCAATATCTATAGAGAGTCTAACAATATCTTTATTGTTTTGTCTTTCCTCTAATGAAGCCATTTAAAGCCCCAATCACTGATAAAGACTCCATGACCCTAAAATATCTCTCAAATTTCAGATAATCGGTGTTAATAGGTTGTAAAGGATCTAGTGGGCTGAGGAATGGCATCTATATGAGTCGGATCTGTAGGGAGGCTGCATTTTATTTGAGATCTTTTTCACATTCCTGCATAACCTTGAATGGGGTACCTAATGAAACAGAATCAGAATGTGATTTTAGTTCATTTTCTTCTCATTCCCCAGAAGCCCACAGCTTGGAATGTTTGTGCTGAAAGGACCCTTGAGATCACTAAGCCCCTACATTTTACAGGTGAAGAAACTGGGTCCAGGAAACACAGGTGACTTGATGGGGATAGCAGCAGACCAGCCCTCAACTCTGCACACTTAGTCACACGCTCTTTGCATTACATAGTCCGTTGTCTCTGGGGGAGCTTGTGACTGATGCCAATTTCCCACCTTTGTCATTTTAGGGGTTTCTCCCTCCCAACATTTAAACATGAAAGAAACTTTAAGAGAACATAGAAGGGGGAGGTTGTATAAATGAATAGAAGTTATAACTGAAGATGCTTTGAAAGGAACCAAAGCACTTGTACCATCTATGAAAAGGCTTTGAATAATTTGAAGGCAATCTTGTCTTTACTTTCTCTTTAAGATAAAAGATATAAATTGTGATGGCAAACTGCATGATTCTTATTTCATATTTGTATATTTTTACCATTTGTATGTTTTAAATATGTGCTAAAGAATTCTTAGCTTCCAACTGATAATCTTACCATATATACTCAAGTATATAGGTACCTTTTTAATAAGGTAATTGGTCTATTTAATAGATATTAGTCTTAGACTTTTGTAATCTCTGCATGGCTATAGAATAGGACTTCAGTGGCTATTTTACTTTCTTTGAAACTTAGGGTTCTATCAGTTTAGTGTCTCTGGCTCAGCCTATCCCATGATTGCTAATTAGCTTATTAATTTATGAAAAGGATTAGTTAGGGGGTTGTACCAATATGAAGAATATGTTAACTCTTTAAACAATTGTCGGCCTTTCTTGGCCTATACTATGCCACATTACCATCTATTTTAGGAAGAACATTTTTCTTTAATCTGTCAGTGTGTAAAGAACTCAAGAAATATAGATTAAAAGTGCTAAAATGGGCTCGGTGCCTGTAGCTCAGTGGCTAGGGCACCGGCCACATACACTGGCACTGTTGGGTTTGAACCCAGCCCAGGCCTGCCAAACAACAATGACAACTACAACAACAACAAAAGAAATAGACAGGTGTTGTGACGGGTGCCTGTAGTCCCAGCTACTTGGGGGGTTGAGGCAAGAAAATCACTTAAGCCCAGGAGTTTGAGGTTGCTGTGAGCTGTGATGCCACAGCATTCTACCGAGGGTGACATAGTGAGATTCTGTCTCCAAAAAAAAAAAAGTGCTAAAATACAGTTGACCCTTCAATAATGTGGGTTTGAACTGCAGGGTTCACTTACTTGCAGCTTTTCCTTGCCTCTGCCCGCTCTGAGACAGAAAGACTCACCCTTCATCTTCCTCCTCCTCAGCTTATTCAACATGAAGATTTTGATGACGATCCATTTCCACTTAGTGAATAGTAAATGTAAATTCTTTACAATTCTTAAAAAACATTTCTTTTCTCTAGCTGGCTTTATTGTGGTTCATGTCTGTGGTCTTAGCTACTCAGGAGGCAGAAGGATCACTTGAACCCAGGAGTTCGAGGTTGCCGTGAGGTATGATCATGCCAGTGTACTCCAGCCTGGGTAACAGAGCGATACTCTTTCTCTAAAAAAGAGAAAGATAGTAAAGTAAAAGAACACATTACATAATACATACAACATATTAAATATGTGTTGTTAATTGTGTTATCATTAAGACTTTTGGTCAACAGTAGACTGTTAGAACTTAAGTTTTGGGGGCGGCGCCTGTGGCTCAGGTAGTCGGACACCAGTCCCATAATACCAAGCGTGGCAGGTTAGAACCCGGCCCTGGCCAAAGTACAACAAAAAAATAGCTGGGCGTTGTGGCGGGCGCCTGTAGTCCCAACTACTCAGGAGGCTGAGGCAAGAGAATCCCCTAAGCCCAAGAGCTGGGGATTGCTGTGAGCTGTGACGCCACAGCACTCTACTGAGGGTGACAAGGTGAGACTCTGTCTCTAAAAAAATAAGAGGAGAAGAAGAAGAAGTTAAGTTTTGGGGGAGTCAGAAACTTAATGTGGATTTTCAACTGGACACCCCTAACCCTCCCCCTGTTGAGTTCTTCATGTTTATGGGTCTAGGACTTCTCTTCCTGAAGATTTAAATCCAGTTTCTGTTTACTGAATGACTATCCTTCCCCATTCTTGAGACCTCTGTTTATTATTTTATTTGGCCCTCAGCAAACATTTATTAAAAATTAACTGTGTAATAGAGACTTCTATTAGGATTAATAAAGTAGGAAGCAATTTAAATGGTCCAAAAAAAAGGTAGTTTGTTTACATTTATTTATTAATTCATGAACTGTATTTCTTAGCCATCTTCTTTGGGTTAAACACTTGAGGTCATACTCTTTGAGCACAAAATAGGCATACTTTTTTATCTCATGGAAGTTATAATCTCATGGAGAAAACAGAACTTAATGAAATCATTATATAGTCACAATTTTTTTTTTCTTTTGAGACAGAGTTTCACTATGTCACCCTTGGTAGAGTGCCGTGCCATCATAGCTCACAGCAACCTCTAACTCTTAGGCTTAAGCGATTCTCTTGCCTTAGCCTCCCAAGTAGCTAGGACTACAGGTGCCCACAACAATGCCCTGTTTTGTTTTTTTGTTGTTGTTGTTGTTGTTGCAGTTGTCATTGTTGCTTTAGGTGGCCCAGGCTGGGTTCTAACCCACTAGCCTTGGTGTATGTGGCCGACGCCCTACCCACTGAGTTACGGGGCACCACCCTGTAGTCACAAACTGTTACAGCAATAGTGTTATAGAGAGACAGGTATAAGGCTAGAGAGAGGTCATGACGAGAGGACCTGGCCCAGTTTGCGGCACTGTGCAGCCAGTAAAAATGATGCTATAGAAGTATGTCCCTTTGTATGGAATAAGTTAGGTCAGGCACGGTGGCTCATGCCTGTAATCCTAGCACTCTGGGAGGCTGAGGAGGGTGCATTACCTGAGCTCAGGAGTTCAAGACCAGCCTGAGCAAGAGGGAGACCCCATCTCTAAAAAATAGCAGGGTATTGTGGGAGATGCCTGTAGTCCCAGCTGCTTGGGAGGCTGAGGCAAGAGGATCACTTGAGACCAAGAGTTTGAAGTTGTTGTGAGCTATGATGCCACAGCATTCTACTGAGGGTGACAAAGTGAGACTCTATCTCAGGGGGAAAAAAAAAACAGAGGAATAAATTATGGAGCAGTATATATTGCATGATTTTATTTATATATATAAAGAATGCGTGTATGCAGAAATTTGATAATGACATGAAAATGTTGGTGTGGTTAACTGTTGAATTGTGGTTTTTATTTTCTTATCTCTTTTATTATAAGTTTTCTAGAATCAATATATAATTTTGGTAATGAAATCATTATAAAGAAAGACATTCATAGTCCTTGTCCTTGAAGAGCTTGCGTTCTCATAAGGAAGATAAAACACACAGGTAAATTATAACAGTGGAATATGGACCAACCTGTAAAAGTGCTGTTTATGGAAAGCTGGTGATTCTAGTTTCCTGGGTTCCCAAACAGCAGGCAACTTTATGGTAGTGTTTTCTATTGTTGCTGTAACAAATTATCAGAAACTATGTGACTTAAAACAATGAAGTTCTGTAAATAAGAAGTCTGCACAGCATGGCTTAGCTGGTTCTCTGCTCCAGGTTTCTCAACACCAAAATCAGGAGTATTGGCAAGGCTGCAGTCTTTTCTTGAAGCTCTTTCTAGGGAATGGATCCTCTTCCAGCCTCATTCAGGGTGTTGACAGAATTCAGTTCCAGATGGCTGTGGGACTGAGGTCCTGTTTCCTTGCTGGCTGTAGCTTCTCAGCTTCTAGGCAGCCTATATGTTCTGTATATTCTGTAGCACATATTCTAGGTCTCATGACTCCTTTCTTCCAACATTGGGTCAAATCCTTCTCATTCTTTAATGTCTCTAACCACCCCTTCTTTGGGGCAGCATCTTGGCTTCAGGTTGTACATCTGGATTGAAGACTCTACAAACCAATGACTAAGGGCTCAGAGAGAGGGTAATTTTAGGAACAGTGTTGGCTGAGTCTATAGGGCAAAATTCTTGAAGGTCAGGCTAAGACTGGGGGGAAACTGGCACACACAAGAAGGAACTTTTGATGTTGTCTGTGCAGTTGTGGAACTTCAGAAAAGGAAAGACAGTACATTTATTCCTTGTGCTCTCTCCACCTGTTACTGAGGTGTTCTTTAGAGCAGCCCTCGTAGAGCACCTGCTTATTTCCACACTTAAGGAAAAGTTTGAACAAATGGAGACGATTTTGGCTTTTCTTTGAGGGAAAGCACTCCCCTCTCTTTCTCCTACCAAATATTCTCTGATTCCAACACCTCTCCTACTTTAGCCTAACAGGAAAAAGAACAGCCAGATGGGTACCTCAAATGAACTTGTATTTGTGGACTTATTTACCCATAAATTTATAAGCATTTGGAGATGGTAACATTTATAATTCTCTAAACAGAAAGTTATTGTATTATTTATATAATTTTTTCTAAACTTTCATTTTCTGTCATGGAGAATATTAAAAGTTGTGAGAATGATAGCTAAGTTTCCAGAAGGTGAATTCAGGGAGGTATCTTTGGGAAAGTACTTATTGTCATATTTTGTGACCATGCTGTTATTTTTTATTTATTTATTTATTTATGTATTTTTGAGACAGAGTCTCACTATGTCACCCTTGGTAGAGTGCTATGGCGTCCTAACTCACAGCACCCTCAAACTCTTGGGCTTAAGTGATTCTTTTGCCTCAGCTTTCCAAGTAGTTGGGACTACAGGCTCCTGCCACAATGCCTGGCTATTTTTTTGTTGTGGTTGTCATTGTTTAGCAGTCCTGGGTGCGGTTTGAACCTACCTGCCTCAGTGTATATGGCTGGTGCCCTAGCCACTGACCCACGGGCACTGAGTCTACCATGCTGTTCTTTAGCCTGAATTTTTAAATTCTTAACAAAAGTAGTATCTGTATTGCTAGTGTAATTCTACTTCTAGGATAATACTTGCTGTGGATAATACTGCTAGCAATTTGAAAGAGATCAAGCTACATAGCTTAGACAATGCAGGAGTTGAAAGTCAAAATGTTTTGCATTTCTAAATAGGGAAGTAAAAACCCACTTAGCATAACTAGATGGCACGTGTGGAGCTAGACAAGCATGGGGGTGATTGGTTTTTCTCTGTGTTGTTTGACTAGGTATGTATACTCACCATATCTAGGTTCAGTAGCTGATAACACATGATTTAACCCAGAGTCTCACTACATGGGTTGATTCCAAGCTAACTGGGCATCTGTAAAGATTTTTAAAAGCCTTTGTCATTGGACATGAACTGACGGATAGTGACCTTCGTATTATACTTCCAGTAATTATTAACACCCTCAACTATATAGCTTTTCCAGTCATTGCTTTGCCACCTATTTATGTTTATCCAAGTGTGAGAGTTGAGAACAACTGAGAAGTTAGACGGCACACAGTCCACAGAAAACTACCTGTCCTTCTGACCCCCGTTGCAAGTCCAGTAATTTGTCAGAAAGACTCATAGAACTCACTGACAGCTATTATCCTCATGATTATGGTTTATTGGTGGGAAAGAATATAGATTAAAATCAGCCAGCAAAAGGAGGACGTAAGGCAGAGCTTCCATTATTCTTGCCCACCGAGAGTGAAGGAACATGGACTCAGAGTACTTTTACTTTCCTGGCACTGCTGTGTGAAAATGCACAGAAGGTGTGCATTCTGGGAAGTTCATCTGAGCCTTGTTGTTCATAATTTTTATTGGAACTTCATTGTGTGGCTGACTCAGTCTCCAGTCTCTAGCCCGTCATCAAACTGATAGCCTGTGATCTAAAACTCCCAGTCTACAGAATGCTGTTGATCTTTCTAGAGAGCTCAACCTTTATCCTAAGTACTATCTGGTATGGCCCGTCCCTATCCTTAATCACTGGGAGACTACCCGCCCATGATCCAAGACCTCCAGGTAAACAAAGACACTCCTATAAGACTCAGAAGTTAACTCCCGCAAGTCCAGG
Source organism: Loris lydekkerianus (assembly GCA_963574355.1). Lineage (NCBI taxonomy): Eukaryota > Metazoa > Chordata > Mammalia > Primates > Lorisidae > Loris > Loris lydekkerianus. The sequence goes on along the minus strand of CAUYPK010108662.1, from coordinate 41,745 downwards.
GCAAGGTCCAGTTCTCTTTCTGAGTAAGGTTAAATTCATAACTACTCACTGGAACTCTTTTAGATTAAGCTGGATTTTGTAAAGTCCATGTTGAGGAAGAATTTTTAAATGTTTTATTTTTATAATTTTATTGGGGGTATAGTTTACATAAAAAAAAATTCACCCATTACAACTACAGTTTGAATTTTGGTAACTGTATGCAGTCATGTACCCTCTACCACAATCCATACTTCCTTCACCCCCCAGGAAGTTACCTTGTGCCCTTTGTAGTCAGTCTTGCCCCATCCTGGTCCCAGGCAGCCACTAATCTGCTTTTTGTCAGTATAGTTTCACTTTTTCTAGAATGTCAAATACGTAGAATCATACAGTATGTGGTGTTCTGTCTGCCTTTTTTTTTTTTTTTTTTTTTTTGAGACAGAGCCTCAAGCTGTCGCCCTGGGTAGAGTGCTCTGGTGTCACAGCTCACAGCAACCTTCAACTCTTAGGCTTAAGCGATTCTCTTGCCTCAGCCTCCCAAGTAGCTAAGACTACAGGCACCCGCCACAGCACCTGGCCATTTTTTGTTGGCAGCTGTCATTGTTGTTTGGCAGGCCCTGGCTGGATTCCCTGACTGGATTCGAACCCACCAACTCTGGTGTATGTGTCTGGCACCTTAGCTGCTTGAGCCACAGGTGCCGAGCCTGTGGTTTTAATTTCTAATGAGCATCCTTTTAAGTGCTGGTTGACCATTCGTCTATCTTGTGAAGTGCTCCTGTCTTTTTAAACATTTTTAACAAATTAGTTTATGTTAATGAGCTATATGAGTTCTTTATATAATCTGGATGTAAGACCTTTGCTGGGTCTGTGATTTACAAATATCTTTTCTTATCCGTAGTCTGTCTTTTTGTTTCCTTAATGGCATCTTTTGATGAGCAAAAGTTCTTAATTTTGATTATATCTAATTTGACTATGCTTTTACGTTCTAAGAAATCATTCCCTTACCCCAAGGTTACAAGATTTTTTTTCCATCCTAGAAGTCTTTTTTTAGCTCTTACGTTTATGTTTATGCTTCATTTCAATTTAATTTCTGTATATGGTGCGATGAAAGTTCAAGGTTTATCTTCTTTCCTCTACACAACAATATAGTTACCTTCCCCATTGAATTACCTTGGCGCCTTTGTTGCAAATCCATTTTACATTTAAGGGCATGAAAGGAGGCTAAGGAGTTTATGGTAGTAGTGACTACCGACGTGATGGAAAAAAGAAAGAGTTTACCTGAAATTAAACAAAAAAGGATAACGCCTTTTCTATAGCATTGTTTAAAATAATTAGTTGCAACATATCATATAAAAAAGAGAAATGGAAAATGCACCAGTTTTTAGAAGGAAAAACAATACTATTTGCCAATGACTAGGGGTTATAATGTGGAGTATTTAGGAAATCCAACAAAAATATATCTTGAAATGAGGTGTTTAAATTATGGGTTATAAAGCGTGCATAACTAAATTCAGTCCTTTTTTAGCAGTATATAGAAAACATAATGAAAAAGATAATACTTCTTTCATTGAAAAACAAAATCTAACAAGATTCATATAGAACCCAATCTGGAGAACTGTAGTACTTTAATTTTAGAAAGAAAAGTACACAAATAATTAGAGAAATACAGCCTCGCCCTGGTTGAGTTGTCTTAATAAAGATGTAGTACTAACAGAGTTATTTTATAGATTTAATACAGTACCAGTTAAGATCTCAATAGGATGTTGAATTGAACTTGAATGATAGCATAAATCACAGGGTAAAGGCAGGGATTTGGGGAGGGGGACGCATTTAAGAATTATTCTCATGCATAAAATGAGAGGATTAGAATTAGGTGCATATCTTGTAAGACAATGAAATGAGGATGAAGATGTGGAGATACACAATGGAAGTAGGGAAGAGAGATCAAACCAGACATCCAGGCTAAGCGCAGTTACTGAAGTTAAACACCAGATTAGCTGTGAACCTTCTTGCTTTGAAGGCAGAAATGGACACACATGCATTTCACTAGAGGTTGCAAATCCAAAATACTCTAGGCAGACACTATAAAGCACTCAAGTGAACTAGGACTAAGACAACAGGGAACGTTGACACTTTGAAATGTGCCCCATACAAAGGAGATAGCTGATACTCAGGCTGAGTTTTGCCAGGAGGGTAAATGAGCCCAGTGATGCTAATTTTTAGAGAAGCCAGAAACCTGTGGGTGGGAAGAAGAGTGGCAGGCAGCACACAAGACCTGTCAGTGTGATTTTTACGTGTTGGCAGTTAGTGCACTGGCCAAACAAAACACGGGAGGGTGTGGAGACTCACTGTCTGAGTGGACTGTCTCTCTGTAGTTGTCATTGTCTGTTTAATAAATTGTGTAGCTTAGAAGAGAACGAAACGGAGCTGCCCTTCTGGACCCAACCCCATTCTAAAATACATTAACAAAACTACCTGAATGTAGATTAATGACAGAGATGGAAACAAAATAGAAATAGCAGAAATAACCTGATAGAGGCTTAATAGATGAGAAGCCAAGTGAAATAAAAACTGTGAAAACAATTACTGTTTAACAAAAACACTGGGTTGAATGATAAAATGAAGAAAGCTACATTTCGGTCTATTTTAATCCAATACCATGGAAAATAAATTTCAGATGAATTAAGTGTTTTAAAATAAATACTTGGTTGTAGAGAGGAGGTAATTGAAAGAAATTAAGTAGTACTAAGGAAACAAAAGCCGTACAGTGAGAATAGTATTTGTAGTTTTTCTAAAATAGGTAATATTTTTTATGTAATTCAGGATATATCTGTAAGGGTAGGTCCAGTAGACAGATGACCAAAAGATAGTTGACACAGTTGAAAATAACAACACTAATGTTTGGCCTGAAGATCTTCCTTTGTAAAATGAAAATAATAGTAGAACCTACTGCCTAGGAATGACGATACTAAATGACATATATTCCTTAGCACAGTGCCTGGTACCGTGTGCGTTAACTGCTACTTCTTATAATCATCTTCCTTATCATCATCTTCCGAAACAAGCTTCAAAGCTACTTATCAAAGCTTCGTCCCTTTGTGACTTAGATGGGGAAAACACAGCTGTTCTAACCAACTTTACATTTATGTAGATTACAAAGCACTTTCCCGTATTCTGTCTCACTGATTCTCTAGCCCGGGGAACTGTTCTTTTTTTCCTTAGTGGAGGCTTTCAGCCTTCCATACACACTGCTTGGTCTTTCTCGTCATCCTTAATCGCTCCGCCTGTAAAATCGATAAACTAATTCAAGAGTTCCCCCCTCTGAACGCAGGCGTCTCTCCTTCCGTATTGAGTGTTCTTTTTTGCCTACTCCAGTCTTTCTTCCACCTCCTTTGCCTCTCTTATATTTTCTCCTGAGAATTCTTTTCCCCCATACTTTCATCCTTGTTTTTTCTTACAATACATTTTTTTTTCATATTTGTGATAGGCAAAAGATTTGAACAGATATATCTCCAGAGCAGATATATGAATGGCTAATAGGCACAGCTGAACATCATCAGCCATCAAGGAAATGCAAATCAAAAACAAATTGAGTTCACACTTCACATCCACTAGAATGGTTATAATAAAAAAGACAAATTTTTGGCCAGGATGTGGAGAAATTAGAGCCCTCATGCATTGCTAGTAGGAATGTAAAATGGTTCAGCCACCGTGGTAAATAGTCTGGTAGTTTTTAGAGACTACCAGACATAGGGTCTCACTAGGTCACGCAGTCTGGAGTACAGTGGCATTATCATAGCTCACTGCAGTTTCAAACTTTCTGGGCTCAAGCGATCCTCCTGACTCAGCCTCCCTCCCAAGTAGCTATGACTACAGATATGCACTACTCTTAAAAATATTAACATGATGTTAACCATATGACCCACTCCCTGGTGTCTACTTAAGAGAAATAAAAACATATTTCCACACAAACAGTGGGCACATGAATGCTTATAGCAACATTATTCATAACAGCCAATCAACAAAAATGTACATCTACTGATGACTGGCTAAACAAAATGTGGCATATCCATATAATGGAATATTATTCAGCCATAAAGGGGAACAAAGCACTGATACATGCTATGGCATGGATGAACCTTAAATGCATTATATGTGGTCGGACAATTAGGTTTGCAAACTCATCCTAGAAAAAGTGCTACATACCTCATTACTGAGTATCCCTACTGTCACCTTTGAAGTATTCCCCTTGGCCATCTGGTGACCATAGGGATATTCAGCAATGAGGTATGTAGCACTTTTTCTAGGACAAGTTCGTGAACTTAATTGCTAGACCCCATATTTCAACAGCTCTGATGGTCATTCCAGAAAGAATTTCAGAATTGCTTTGAAGGGTGGACCAGGTGCTGGTGTTGGTGCATAGCTTCCCAAGGTGACCATAGTGATAGCAATGGGGTATGTAGCATTTTCTCTAGGACAAGTTCGTGAATTTAATTGTCATACTTCATATTAAATAAAAGAAGCCTGCCACAAGAAATACATATTGCATGATTCCATTTACATGAAATGTCCAGAATAGACAAATATATAGACAGAAAATAGAATGATTAGTGGTTAGTGTGGGTTGAGAGGTGGGGACACAAAAGGATAGTATGTTAGTCCACTTTCTGTTGCCTATAGCAGGATACCTAGAACTGGGTAATTTATAAAGAAAAGGGATTTATTTCTTATAGTTATAGAGGCTGAGAAGTTCAAGGTCAAGGATCTCCCTCTGGTAAGAGCTCTCTGGCTGGTGCTCTGTGCAGAGACCCAAGGCAACTTGGTGTCACGTGGTCAGGGTGGGCTGAGCATGCTAACGTGCTACCTCAGGGCTCTCTTCCTCTTCTTAGAAAGCCACCAGTTCACCTCCCAGGATAACCCATTAGTTCATTAGCTCATTAATCTACTAAGCCATTTAACCATTGATCTGTTCATGAGGGCTCCCGCATGATTCAGTCACCTCTTACACACCTCACCTCTCAATACTGCCACACTGGGGATCAAATGTCAACATGAGTTTTAGACAGGGCAAATATTCAAACCACAGCAGATGGGGAGGGACTGCTGATGAATATGAGGTTTTGTTTTGTGGGTTACAAAGATGTTCTAAAATTAGGTTGTAGTAACAGATGAATTCATGTAAATGGAATCATAAACAACTCAGTCAAATATACTTAAAAGCATTGAATTGCAAAGTTTACACAAGTGAATTTTATGGTATATTAATTACATCTCCTAAAGCAATCAACCTTAAAAAAGAAATAAAATCTCTGGTCATCAGCACGATTACTTATCCATATGAGTGCTGGAACAAGGTGGTTTTAGACTATACCCTCTGACTATGTAGTATTGACAATGAATTTGGATTTAGGGATGTTCTAGTTAACTGGACTAGGTAGAAACCTTTTTTTTTTTTTGGGAGGGGGGATAACTCTTGTGAAATATTTTGATTCACTTTCTTGCCACAGTTTGGTAGAAGGAACACTGTTTGCTCTCAGTGACTCTTTGGTCTGCATTCTGGCAATTATTTTTCCTTGTGGATAAGGAGGAAGCAGATTTTGTAGCTAAATAGAAACTTTCCTTCCTGTGCTTTCCCACTTCCAGTGTTAGTAGCTCCCTTGGCTCTTCTTTTCATCTTACTTTTAAGTCTCAATCCCTTTAAGCCATTGACAGTTCATTCAGAACTATAAACTATGAAGCCTGTCTTCAGAAAAATATACAGAAGCGTGTAAACAAAAAGGTACAAATCCACTTGAATTTTTGCACCAAATTTTGCTTATTATTTTAAGAGAGCCACAGATTTCACAATTCCACACACTGACTGGTGATTTCATGCACTCACAGGAATAAGTTACCACCTGTGTGTTAATAATCCCCAAATCGGGCAGTGCCTGTGGCTCAAAGGAATAGGGTACTGGCCCCATATGCCAGAGGTGGTGGGTTCAAACCCAGCCCCAGCCCAAACTGTAAAAAAAAAAATAATAATAATAATCCCCAAATTGCTGTCTCCTGGTTAGATTTCACTGTTAGACCCTACAGCCAACAGTCTGGGCCCCCTTCAACACTCCACAGGCACCTCATACTCAATTTATCTGAAGTTGGAACATCATCTTTTGTCTCCATAACACTACTGCTCCCCCTTGGTGTCCTGTCTTACTGAATGGAACAGGAGTCCAAACCAGAATGCCCTAGCCACCTCTGTCTAAATCAGACCCATCATACTTAATTTGTTCCTTTCTCTCCACATATCATCAGTCAAGTTTTCTTCATAGTGCCGAAGTACTTTTCAGATCTCCCTTTCTTTCCTGTTCCTTCTCTAGTCCAAGTCATCATTTCTAAATAGACATTAAATAGCCTCCAGTCTTTTTACTTTCTCTCTTGTTCACCTCTAATTCATTCTCCACATAGTAGTTGGTGAACTCCCAGTAGTTCCCGGTGTCTTTACGATGGACTCCAAGCTTTGTAACGTCATCGAGGCCCTGCAGTCTCCTGCTCCAGCTTGCCTATCCAGCCATCTGTCTCTTTCATCGCAGTCCATGATCAACCATCCTGACCTTTGTCATTTCTCTTCCACCTTTATGCCTTTGTGAACCACGACCCCTCCCTGCCCTCACCCCCTTTCCTCCACACCTACTTAGTTCTTACTCATTCTTCAAGTGTCCCTTCCTCTGCACACTGCACACCTTTCCTGGTTTCACACTCAGGGGACCCGTCTGACACCTCCTCTGTTATCCACTTTTTCCTGCTGTACCACTTAAACACTGGTCGTAATTGTCTCCCTACCCTCTGGATTGGGAACACGAGAAGGAAGGTCCTTATTTGTGTGGTCTTATTCATCACTGTATTCCTAGTCCTTATTCTGTCCTGTACTTGGCAGAGTAGGTGTTTAATACATTTCTTTTCTCTCTGAAATATCTTCCCTACCTTCCTTCACTTTGGCTCCACTAAGCAAAAAATCTTACACAATCACCATCTGTTTATTAATTCAGTAAGCGGTTATGGAGCTCCTTCCTTGTTCCAGGCATTATTTTTAGGCACTAAGGACATAAGTGATGAATTATACAGTTAAATATTGCTGCCCTCTTGGAGCTGATATTCTACCTGGAGAAGCAGATAATAAGCAGATAAGTAAGTAAAATACACAGGGTGTGAGCAGGTGTAAAAGCAGGAAATGAAGGCTCATTGGATTGGAGTGTCAGCTGGCTGAAGAATCCCCCTGTTGCCTCCTGCTTTAGTGATTCCAGGGCATCAGCTTGGTAGACCTGGTGCCCTGGAAAAGTTTCACTGAGAATGTGGGTTTGGAGTGAAGACTCGGAAGGAGCGGGGGAGCGAGCTCTGTTGCCATCCTGAGAAAGAACCTTCCAGGCAGAGAGGCGGTGCCAAGGCCCAGATTGCTTGAGGAACAGAAAGGAGACCAGTGGGAGGAAACCTGGAGGGGTGAGGTCAGAGAGGCAAACCTTCTTCCCATGTTGCTGTCTTAATCTGATCCTGGGCTTCCTCTACACTTTTATTTTCAGTTCCCAATGCTGCGAATTACCAGAATAGACTATGAAAGTTTCTCTTATCCGTTATCTGCAAATTGAGGGAGACAGGAGAGCTAGAGACTGTTGTGCAACGAGTTTGGGGGCCTCTTTGGGGGTTGGTGAGGTGCGTCCTTAGGTGTTATTTTTAATAAGTGGTGCCTTTTTCCCAGGAGATTGTTGCTTCTTCCTCATTAGAATTGGGGGACAGTGGGCTAAGTGGCACACCTGTGTCATCAAGCGCATATGTCGGCTTTCCCACGGCCCACCTGCAGTTCTTTCCTTCTGGTCCTTGTCCCTGTCCGTGCAGCATCGGGGCTGTTGTGAACATGGCACAGCTCTTTCAGCGTTTAGCTAGAGCAACAATTTCGAAGACAAATCACTGCTCTGGACTTGCCTCTCTCCCTCTCTCCCCTTAGCTCTGTTCCAGAAAGTTGGGAGCCGACAAAGACGTAGTTAATTATGTATTGCAGTTACTAGTTGGGTTAGCTTAGTGTGGTGTGCGGGCCCCTTAGCTCTGGCCTAATGTAATACAGCTGTTTATTGGAACATTTGGGTCTGTCTCCCACCCTCCATTGAAATGACTGGACTTGCTTGCCGCCACCCTAACCCCCGCCAGGAATAAGAGGCAGAATTCCAGGGCAGAATTTCACTGCGGGTGGAGTACAGATCTGCAAGGGTCTCTATAGCCTGCGGTTAGCAACAACAGAAGCCTCTGCTAGGCTGTCGTGTTTTTCCTATTGGTGTGATTTACTCCCGGCAGCACATTCCATGGAAAGGGGCTATAAATTGTAAATTGATATGAGGTAATAATTGGAAAAATGATCAGACTCCATTTTTATTCCCCTCTGGGGAAGACGCGTGTCAGGAATCACTAAAGCAGGAGGCAACAGGGGGATTTTTCAGCCAGCTTCCCAGTGCTGGTGCTGCAGTGCCTCCGCCCTGATTAGAGAGGACAGAAGCCAAATTCCACAGGAGGCGACCAGCAGATCTAGTATCTGTTTGCCACCTTTTGCTCCAAAAAGCCTTGTCGGAAAGAGTTGCCATGGCAGCAGGAGGCAATTTAATGGCAAAGGCTCATCTCTGGAGCAGTGCTGCTGTGCCCTAGCCGTTCCCTCTCTGGCCTTAAACCCAAGGGGCTGGCCAGCCCAGGGCATCACTGTGCTGTGGCCATTTGAGTGCAGGTCACCTAATGGAACAGAGCTGTGAGGTGCTCTGATCCTAAGGACAGCTATGCCTTCTACCCTCGCTTCTCCAGCGCATAGCTTTTGAGGCCCCATCCTATAGTCGACTCTTTCAGGTTATTTGCAGTTCCTTAAATATGCTCTTTCATGATTCTATGCTTTCAGACATGCAGTTTCCTCTGCCTAAAGTGCTTCCTTCTCTATCTGTTGGGAAAATTCCTAGTCAATTTCAAAGTGCAGCTTAGACACTGCTGCCTCCTCCTTAAGACTTCCTCTAACCTTTTATCCTCCTTGCCTCTTAGTGTCAGGTTTTGAAGAGCCTGTTTGTATTTTGGTTTGTACTTCTCTAGACTGTAACTTACTTGCATTCAAGAACTGTGTTGCATGAATTTTGTATACAAAGTATCCATCCAAGGACCAAACACTAATGTATGTTGTAAGTGCAACATTTCTGTATCATCTTATTTAATCCTCATTACATGAGGTTCATGTAACCACTAGAGTGTGGCACTAATTTGTAGCCAGTAGGGCTTTGTCTGCTCTAGGATCCCAGAGGATTTCCCTGATTGAATCATTTGACCCGACTCACTCTTTATTATATTTATTCTCACTTTCCAGTTTGAACTGAGAAGAATAATATTTGGGAGTCAGTCTCTAGGATTGAAGTCAGGGTGGCCTTAGGTTGGTCACTGGAGTCCTAAGTCATTTCCCTCATTTGCCAAATTGGGATGTTGTGATGACAGAGCCTAACATACTTTGTGACTCAAGGTAAACTCCTTTCTTTACCTACTGTCTCCAGTGAAGAAAGTAAGAGCAAAAGAGAGGTGTTAAGTCTTCTGTAGCTTCATGTTACTCCATTTCACCTCTTGCTCTCAGGACGGCTTTGAAAGCCCTTCTGCGGCTCACCTCCCTTTCCCTGAGCCGCTGCGGCTAACGCCCTTCCTTTAACTCATTGCCCTGTCTTTATCTTTGGCACATCTGTCCCCCACATTCGCTGTGTGGACAAGGCATTTTAATTATCTCTCTCTCTCCTTTTCCCACCTATTGGTGGTAATTTGTTGTTGTTTTTCCAAAGAAAATAAATTTATTTTTCTTTCCCTCAGATAATTCCTAGAAAGCACCTCAATTATAATATATACATACATTGACAAGCTGTATCTGCTATACTCTGGTAAATAAATGCTTGCATTAGCTTCAGTTTTTACTTTTAACAAAATGAAATGTGTGTGGCAATTTTATTTTCTATTTTGACAATGAGACAAATAACAAACTCTTAAATAAGCATAGCACGGGCAAACCAGTTTGCTGGGAATGTTTGCTTTGCAGTTTGGTCTGAGCATTTTCCTCCATTTCCATCTAACTTTTAAGTTCAAAGCGTGCTCAGGCTGTTTTGCAATTCCCTTTGCAAATGTGTTCTCTGTATCATGTGAGGGTGCTGCGTGCACATTGTGTATGCAATGCCTGCAGGTGGCAAGGCCCTGTCATTTAGGGACTGTTTTCCTCTTGTTGTTTCTCTTCCTTCTTTCATTCCCACTTTTGATATTTTATTTAAACCAGTTCCTTTAAGGGATGTGCAACTTAAACAAAGCTGTTTTTAAGTTATTAATAGATCTAGTAAGAGATTGATTAAGGCGAGCAAGAAAAAAATGGCTCTTATTATCACTTAGATTTATGGATTATCTATGATCTTGGTTTTCCACCTCGGAGGTAGAGTATAGAGGAATGGGGTATAGAGGTGATGGAGTATAATCTGAGAAGCTTGCTCAAAATTCATGTGCCCGTTCCTAATCATTTGCCTGCTGGGAGCAAAAGTCAGCTGAGTGTTTTGAGAAACCTTTCTGAAACGATTTGTAGCTTCTTACCCTCTCAGTTGAAAAACACTCATCTGTAGGTTTCCAGTTGTCACAAGAATCTGGTTTGCCCGTGCTATGCTTATTTAAGAGTTTGTTATTTGTCTCATTGTCAAAATAGAAAATAAAATTGCCACACACATTTCATTTTGTTAAAAGTAAAAACTGAAGCTAATGCAAGCATTTATTTACCTGGCTTAAGGACATTTTCAAAACGAAAGGCAGGAACGTGAAATTTTAATGAATCATAAATATGTCTGTTTGATATAAGCACTTTTGTTACTCTGTAAATACTTATGAATTAGTTAAGATATAATTACTTATCGGCAAGGTAAACTTTGGAATGCTAAAAATAGAATATTCAAAGTTAACGTAGACCAATTAAAATTATTGATGGTATTTGTAGGAAACATTTTGAGAATATAATAGAATGGAAGTGGTGAAACTCAGAATCAGGACTAAGCTTTAATTCAAGCTTTGCACCTCCCACCTCTCTTGGGTCCTGCTGTTGGTCCCTCAGTGCCTTGGTTTTGTCATCTGCAGAATGGTGGCATCGCCTGTGTCATAGAGTTGTTGTGGGGATCAAATTAGGTTATGAATGTAACAGTGACCAATACCTAGGTATCCAATAAATATTAATAGAATGTGAACCTAAGGCCTATATGTTATTTTTAACGTTGTGTGTGTGCGGGGTGTGCATTTGAATGTATCTGTGAAAAACATAGTAATTGTATGTAATATCCTCAGCCTATGGAGGCAGGTTAGATATGGAATATAAATGTGTGTGTAGACGTGAGTACATATTTCCTGAAGATACTATTTCAAATTCTGTTTTACGTGGTTTGATTTTACATCGTTTCAAACCATATACACGCTAGAAAACGTGTGGTGTTGGTTTTACAGTGTTTGTAGTAGATTGCAGATTTTGCAGTCCTTGTAAAGTAGAAAATCTATTGCAGACTGTAGATTTTACAGTCATTGCAGCATTCTTCTTGCGCCTGTTTCTCTTTTTCCTTGGGCTATGTCTGTTGTGGAGGCCTAGTCCTCCTCAAGGCTAATGAGCTAATAGTCATGAATACTCCTACACAGATTTTTCTTCCAAATGAAAACTAAATATGAGTACTACAGACCTGTTTTGTGCTCATATCAGCAAGTGTTACATTTAGTCCCTTACAATCAAATGTAAAATTTGTGGAAAGCAAATAGTTTTCTTAATGGTAATGATATGGGTCACTGAATATGTGGAATGTGTTATGTGCATTGTATACATTGTTAACATTATAGCAAACTATAAAATAGGTGGTGTGCAGTTTTGTAGATAAGGAAACCGAGGCTTAGAAGGATAAATATATTCCCCAAGGTCAGAGAACTAATAAGAGAAAGAACCAGAAGGTAAGCTCGGGTTGGTCTGACTGAAGTGAGAGATAAGGTGCCACCCAGTCACTAGTATAGAAGAAGGAAATATGTTTTAGGTATAAAAAAAGTTAGAAACTTAGTGGGGGCACTTCTGGCCTTGGAGAAAGTGGAAGCTGAAGTACAATCTGCACATCTATTCTCAGGGGATTGTCACTGATCCAGCTGAGGCCCAGCTGCGAGGCCCTGGCTCTCTCTGGCTTTCTTTGTTTTTCTCTAAGCCTGTTTTTTTTTTTTTTTTGACAGAATCTCATTTTGTAACCCTTGGTAAAGTGCTGTGGCTCACCGCAACCTTAAACTCTTCAGTTCAAGCGATTCTCTTGTCTCAGCCTCCCCAGTAGCTGGGACTTCAGGTCCCCACCACAACGCCTGGCTATTTTTAGAGATAGGTGTTCTTACTCTGGCTCAGGCTGGTTTCAAACTCATGAGCTCAAATGATCCACCCATCTCAGCCTCCCAAAGTGAGCCTCCCACTGCGGGCTCCAAGCCTGTTTTTCTACTGTGATGTGACTTCCCTAGATAGTTCTCAAGGCATTGCTCATCATTTAGAACTATGAAGAATTCAACCCCTTTCCCCAACCCCAATTCCATTGCCTACCCTCCTGCCATAGAAATGCACAATAGGGTTGTTGTGAGTATTTAATGAGTCAATATGTGTAAGGGTTTATTTATTTATTTATTTATTATTTTGTTAAGACAGAGTCTTCACTTTGTTGCCCTTGGTAAAGTGTCATATTATCATAACTCACAGCAACCTCAAACTCTTGGGCTCAAGGGAGCCTCTTGCCTCATTTTTCATTTTTATTAGAAACAGGGTCTCATTCTTGCTCAGGCTGGTCTCAAACTCCTGAGTTTAAGCATTCCACCCTCCTCGGCCTCCCAGAGTGTTAGGATTACAGGCGGGAGCCACTGCACCCAGCCTTGTGTAAGAGTTTAATACAATGTCTGGTACATAGTTAGTACTAAATAAATGTTGGCTATTATTATTTTTATTGTTTAGTGATATTATTATCAGTGTTGGTGGTGAAGGTGGTAGTGATGACGATGGAGGTGACTGTCATGATGGTAGTGTGGTGACGGTGGAGGTGATAATTATGGTGATAATGGTCAGGGTAGTGGCGATGGTGGTGGTGATATTGGTGGTACCAGTAGTAGTTGAATCATAGGTCTTATGACACCTTTCTCAAAGACCCGAGTGTTCTCTGTCCTGAATCTGGCTTTGTACAATTCATTGTCCGGGCATGGACATTCTCAATTAGATACACAGGATCTAATGATGGAGATGGATGGACGAACAATCAGGAAAGGAATGCTTATTTCTACCCAGAGATTGCCAGAAGCAGTTCTCCCTATGCCCTACTTCGTTATTATCAGCCATAGAAACTGTCCATGAATCCTACTTCTAAACCACATCTTTCTGACCTGCTCCTTTTCTTCCCTTTTATCTATGTAGACAGAACATTAATGGGTTCAGAATCACTGACAGGGTCATAAGAAAAGCCCTTTTTTTAGTTTTGTAGGTCATAGCTTATACGTGATCTTCATGCTGGGTTCCTGGCCCCTAGCTGCACACTTTAGTCCCTTCATCTGCAAAGGCTCTCTTGCCTCCCCGCCCCCACTTTTATTTTCTACTCAATTTCCTTGCTGGTATCCCTTTATATTATCCATTTTAGCATCTGTATGGACTTTACATTTTTTGCTTTCCAGTTTATTTGCCTAATTTTTATATTTGGTTTCATTTATTATTCCAGATTTTGCATAATGACAGAGGTTAAGTGTGGGAAGGCTATTATTGACAAATGCCTGATGTCATAAAACTTCCCGTAGACCCAGTGGAAACAAACCCTGAACTAGAAACAAGAGGTTCTTTAACTCTTATCTACCTAAGAGTTAATGAGAAGCATTCCTTCCTTGTTTGTTTCTTTGTTTGTTTTTGTTTTTTTTGCAGTTTTTGGCCAGGGCTGGGTTTGAACCCGCCACCTCTGGCATATGGGCCAGGCGCCTTACTCCTTTGAGCCACAGACGCCACCCAAAGTAATATATTTTTTTTTTGTTTGCAGTTTTTTTGGCCGGGGCCAGGTTTAAACCCACCACCTCTGGTATATTGGGCTGGCACCCTACTCCTTGAGCCACAGGCGCCACCCGAGAAGCATTCCTTCTTTATACTCCCTTCCATGACCCATAACCTTACACTTAGCTGATCTCAGTTATTAGTGTTTGGCCCTTACTTTCTCTTTCACCAAATGATAGTATCTGTACTCTTTATCATCTTTCCTATTTTATAAGATTAAAAGTATCTGTTTTAATGTGATTTCTAATGAATTTTCCCTTTTCTAAAATATAAATAAATGTATAGGACATAAAGGAGATAATTTAGGATTTGGGGATTATTTTGTCCATATATAATGGACAGTATTTATACCATTAAGAAATAGTATTTACTGTAATATCTCAATTCAGAAGTAATTTCCATTCTTCCTCGAAGGTGAGAATTCTGAAAGGTAAAAGGGAGAAAATTAAAATCATTTTATTCTAACACCCAGAGATGACTGAAGATGAAATGTTGACGTATTTCCTTCTAATAGCCATTCATCTTCATATGTTTATATATATATATATATATATATATATATATATATATAACTTACATATATTCATTTTTAGAATTATATATTCATTAACTAAAGCTTTATAATTTATGCAAACTATAATTCATGTTAAATTATGTATCAGTATTGGGATATTCTAGTAATTTTTTTGGTATAAGTTTAATAAAATAATTTGATAAAGCTAGTGATTTTAAGAAAACTAAGTTAGATGATTTCTGATTAGAGAATCTGTATGTGCACATTACAAACATGTAAATACTAGAAAAGTAGATTATGAAAATTAATGAGTCCTACAATTGCCCTGTTCCCACTGTTAACACTATATTTATAAGCAATTATTTTTAAATTTTTATTCTGGATTAGATTTAGGAAATATTTATTGTGAGGGAGTGTAGAAGAGCTGTTCTTTGCTTTTAGACTTAGGCAAATATGCAGTGAACCAGAATGTGTTTTGTGAAATAATATCTCAGTTTTTTCCTCCATCCTCTAGGTATGTATTCTTTTTGGATCCATGCAATCTGGACTTGATAAACAGGAAGATCAAGTCTGTAGCCCTGTGTGTTGCAGCATGCCCCAGACAAGAACTGAAAACCCTGAGTGATGTTCAGAAGTTTGCAGAGACGAATGGTGAGATGTTAGGCCATCCAAATCTGTGCCTCTCCTACCTATTCTCACTTTTAAACATTATGTGCTTATATTATAATGTAAATTTGTCCTGCTCTTAAATACATCATCAAGGAGCCTCAGAAAGAAAAAGAAAATTGGAGTAATTTTGGATTTCCTTTGTTAAAAACTATTATAGACACCCGGGGAGCTTTTTAAACTTTAGATCCTGGGTCTCACCCAGGGAAATTCTGACTGACTGGGTCATTGGGCTCTGGAAATCTATAGTTTTAATAAATGTCTTGGGTAATTTTGATGTAATCTATTGAGTATTTGGAAATTACTAGACCATTCTATGTAAACTTTGTTTTTTTCCCCCCTTCTTCTCAAGTGTTGATTAAAAATATTTCAATTAGGCCAGGTATAGTAGTTCAGGCATTGTGAGCCTCGCTTTCTGGGAAGTGGAGGCTGCAGGATTGCTTGCGGCCAGGAGTTCAAGACTAGAGCAAGAGTGGGTGATCTCATCTCTAAAAAATAGCTAGGTGTTGTGGCAGGAGCCTGTAATCCCAGGTATTTGGGAGGCTGAGGCAAGAGAATTGCTTAAGCCTCAGGAGTTTAGGTTGCTGTGAGCTACCACAGCACTCTACTAAGGGTGACAAGTGAGACTCTGTCTCAAAAAAAATAAATAAATAAAAATTTTGAGGATAAATGCATGAGAATTAGCTGAGAAAACCAGTATGGTCAGTTTCTTCAACTCTAGCTGTGTTTCCTGGGGTTTCTTATCTCCAGGTTCCATCTCAGGTCCACAGGGCTTGCCTCAGTCCTCTTGCAGGGCCACATACACATGGCCCCTCAAGCCCATGTGTTTGAACTTCCCTGAAGCTTCATGTTTGCATTCTATGTGGGGGAATCCTGAGCTGCCTCAGTCCTACCCAAATCCACAGGCTAGGTATGGTTGATTGGAACAAGGGTTGACCACTCGGTCAACTTCTAGTGTGGACCGACAGCCTGGGGCCATAGCTGTGTGCACACCCGCTGTGGGGGGGAGTCTAGCCTTCTGAGGGCAGGAGGACTGTTACCGTCCAGGCTATATCCTGCCCTACTGTCCCATGACCTCAACATAAGACAGTGAAAGGAGCATGAGACATAAGACAGTGAAAGGACCTTGATCCCCGTGCTGACTTTGTCACTGACTGGCTGTGTAATGAAGAGCAAAAGACGTAAGCTTCTCTGAGCCCAGGTTTCCTTATCTGAAAAAAATGAAGATTAAAAATAAGACCTCTTTTGGCTGGGCACAGTGCCTCATGCCTATAATCCTAGCCCTCTGGGAGGCTGAGGCAGATGGATTGACTGAGCTCAGTAGTTTGAGACCAGCCTGAGCACAAGCGAGACCCCGGCTCTACTAAAAATAGCAAAACTAGCCTGGATATAGAGGCAGGTGCTTGTACTCAGTCACAGGTACTTGGGAGGCTGAGGCAAGAAGATCTCTCAAACCTAGGAGTTTGAGGTTGCTGTGAGCTATGATGCTACAGCACTCTACTCAGGGTGACAGAGTGAGAAAAAAACAAAACAACAAAACCCCTCTCATAGGTTGGTCATGAGGATTAAACGAGTTGATGCATGAAGAATATTGGACATTTGGTAGGCACTGAATAAAGAGGTGCCAGCTACTCCTAAGTATCTCATTTTCTGTTCCCATGTGACATCCGTGTGTTGGCCTTATTCCTATTAGGTTTCTTGGGAGGAGTGATTTCTTCCTGTTTTTCCAGAATCTTAGACAAATGTGAGTACACACAACATACTTTGGCAGGTGGCGTGGCTGAGTAATTAGGAGTTGAGCTAAGCTCTGTAGTCATATTA
This sequence comes from Loris lydekkerianus, assembly GCA_963574355.1. Lineage (NCBI taxonomy): Eukaryota > Metazoa > Chordata > Mammalia > Primates > Lorisidae > Loris > Loris lydekkerianus. The sequence continues at coordinate 24,691 of CAUYPK010108662.1, read as the reverse complement.
TTTGGATTCAAGTCTTGCTTCTACCATTTAATGGCTGTGAGACTCTGAACAAGTTACTTGACTTATCCTTGCCTCAGTTTCCCCATCTATGATACGGGGATAATATTTGTACCTAACATGCGTCATAGGATTGCTATGAGGAGCTCACACACGAAAAGTGCTTGGAAGAGTATCTGACAAACAATAAGTCGCTGAGAAAAACTGCTGGCTACTGCTATTATCATCATTATTGTTGTTTATAACATTATTCCACCAGTGGAATGTGATAATCTTTCTGTTTCCAGTCTCTGTTTGAGCAAACTACACACTGTTGCTCCTAGAGCTTCAATCAGTCCTAATCTCTTGCTCAGAAATCATCAGTGGTAAAAGATAAAAGTCCGTATTTCTTATACTGTCATTCAAAGCTAAAATCTGGCCTTGCACCATCTTCCACCATATCCTCCCAGACTTACTAGATGTGAGGCATGCTTCCCTGTAACTGAGCAGTCATCTGGTGGGCCAGAAGAGAGCCAGGTCCTTGCTGGCTATGTAGCCGCCCATGATTGAGGGAAAACGCCCCATCCTGACATGCTTTGTTTCCAGGCCAATGTCCTTTTAAGTGAATATGATCCTGTGTGTGGCCTATTCAGGTCTAGGTAAAAAGGTCCTCCTGGGGTATTTGAGAGGGAGCTTTTGATAGAGAGAACTAAATATCTTATTTTAGTAGCCATTCATGTTGAAATTTCTGAATTTATCAAAAGAACCTATTGTTCTTTGGATTGAGGGACTTAAAATTGGACTTGGTAAGATTGAATTTCCATATTACCCTTACCTCTGACAGAATTCTTCCTTTGCTTTGTGCATCATTTTCTCCCTTTTTTGTCTTTTTAAGTTAACTTTTCTACAATTTGAGGGGAAGGTGATTCAAAGGAGCAAATAATTTTCACTAGTGTCCATATCCATAATTTTGTCACAGTTATATTTCTGTCAGAATATATGTATACTGTTTGATCTCACATATAAAGATCTTAAGAATTCATTTCAGAGAGGAATATCTCTAAGATATAATTCAGGCTTAGATAGGAAATTTTCAAATCTGTAGAAGCTACAGTTAAAAGTCCATAGAAGAACCTAAATGTAAAAACTTCACTCTTAGAAGAACACATAGGGGAAGGGTTTACAGCATTGGATTTGATAATAATTTCTTACATGACACCAAAAGCTTAGGCAATACATGAAAAAAAAAAATAGATAAATTGGATTATCTCAAAATTTAAAGTTTCTGGGCAGCACCTGTGACTCAGTGAGTAGGGTGCCAGCTCCATATACCGAGGGTGGTGGGTTCGAACCCAGCCCCGGCCAAACTGCAACAAAAAAATAGCCTGGCGTTGTGGCGGACGCCTGTAGTCCCAGCTGCTCAGAAGGCTGAGGCAGGAGAATCGCGTAAGCCTAGGAGCTGGAGGTTGCTGTGAGTCCTGTGATGTCATGGCACTCTACCAAGGGCGGTAAAGTGAGACTCTGTCTCCACAAAAAAATAATAATAATAATAAATTTAAAGCTTCTGTGCATCAAAGGACAAAATCAACAGAATGAAAAGCCAATCTATGCAATGGGACAAAGTATTAGCAAATCATATTTCTAGTAAGGGATTAATATCCCATCCACATGAATTTTCTAGTAAGGAGTTAATATTCTATAATAACTACATGAAGAACTACTATCAAAAAAAAAAAAAAAACCACCCAAAATCACAAGTGTTTGTGAGAACAGCAGCTGCTATGGAAAACAGTATGGAAGTTTTCTCAAAAAATTAAAAATAGAATTAACATATGATATAGCAGTCCCATTCCTGGGTATGTATCCAAAAGAACTGAAAATAGTATCTCAAAGGATATTTGCACAACCATTTTTACTGTAGCATTATTCACAATAGCCAAAAAGAAGAAGCAAGCTCAAGGTCCATAGACAGAATAGTTAAAGAAAATGTGGCAGGCCCTGAGTTACAAAAGGGCAACTTACACCAACTCGTACTTACGAATGGGGGCTGTGAAGGGTAAGAGGTGGTAAGTAAATATACCTGGTCCAGCTTCCATACAAACTCAACTTAAGAACACACCTACAAAATCAATCTCGTTTGTAACCTGGGCACTTGCCTGTATTTACATACTATGGAAGATTCACTTTTAAAACAGCAGAAAATCCTGTCATATGCTACACCATGTATGAAACCTGAGGACGCTTTCTAAGTCAACTAAGGCAATTAAGCCAATCACAAAAAGAAAAACACTGCATGATTCCACTTCTATGAAACAGCTAAAGGAGTCAGACTCTTAAAAACAAACAAAAAAAAAAAAGTAGAATTGTGATTGCCAAGGGTAGGGGGAGAGAGAAAAAAAGGGAATTGACTACAGAGTTTCAGATTTACAAGAAGAAAACGTTCTAGATAGCTGTTATGCAAAAATGAACATCTAGTTAACACTGCTGTACTGTACACTTAAAAATGGTTAAGATATAAGGCTGGGTACGCTGGCTCGTGCCTACAATCCTAGCACTCTGGGAGGCCAGGACAGGTGGATTGCTTCAGCTCAGGAGTTTGAGATCAGCTTGAGCTACAGCGAGACCCCCTTTCTACTAAAAATAGAAAAACTAGCTGGGCGCCTGTAGTCCCAGCTACTCAGGAGGCTAAAACAAGAGGACCACTTGAGCCCAAAGAGTTTGAGGTTGCTGTGAGCTATGATGCCCCATCATTTAAGCCCAGCGTGAGTGAGTGAGACTCTGTCTCCAAAAAAAAAAAAAAAATGGTTAAGATAGGAGATTATATGTGAATGTGTTTTCACCACAATAAAGAACAGGAAAGGAAATTCAGACACTTGCTACAGTATGGTTGAACCTGGAGAACATTATGTGAAGTCACACAAGCCAGTCGGGAAAGGACAAATACTATAAGATTCTACCTAGAGAAGTCAAATTTATACAGACAAAAAATAAAATGGTAGTTTCTGGGGGTTCCTGGGAGGGTGGAAAGAGAGTTAACTCTTTAATGGGCAGAGAGTTCTGGAGATGGTAGTGATTCTTGCACAACAATGTGAATGTCACTGAACTGTACATTTACAAATGATTCAGATGGTAAATTTTATGGTATGTGTATTTTATCATAATCTTTTTAAAAGTTCATAAAAGAGAAGCATTCTACTCAAGGCAGCAATGTTTTAAATGCTAATTCTAAACCTTATTTTTAAAATGCAGGAAAAATAACATGTTTCTTACCAGAATGGAAAGATCATGTAAATCCTTTTCCAAGAACTTTAAGTTTCCATGACAACATTTGAAAGTACTTTTTAGCACTTACAACAATCCATTCACGTGAACTTATTTTTATCTTTAGAAATTATTTAAAAGGTTTATAAGAGGAAGCTCTTTGTTCCTTTAGTGGTGGTTGTGAGAAATGCATTTATTAGGCAGATAAATTATTTCCTTAAATCTTTATTTCTTTTAGACAAGAAAGAAGAGTTGTTTTCTACACTTAGAGTTTGTAGAATGCCCATGACAAGTATGTCTGACTAGAATAGAGAGTTTGGATAAAAGAGCTGGAAATTAGATTGATTATTTGGAGATGCTGCCTCGTTACATACAAAGAGCTTTGCAACGCAGGCAAAAGAATTTAGATGAATATAAAAGTATGAGTTCTAGTTCCTGGATTGGGTGGTTGGTATACAAATGTGTACTTTATTATTATGGCTCATAATTCATATATGGTACAAATATAAATATGTGAGGTTAGAGAATAAAACATTTTAAAAATTGCCTTTAAAGTTACCAAATACCTTAAGGACTCTATCAGACTTCTTTCAGTTCTTTGTTACCATCTTTTTTGCTATAGTGTCTGAATTTCCCAGGGGCACCATAGTGCTCTCCTCATCTCTGAATAGCCAGGCTCTAATATGGGAGCTCACCTCTAAATGATACCCATAAATGTTTTTAGAAAGAACGATGGACTGGATTTCCCTATTTCTTACTATTGCCACTTAATAATTTCTCATTCTCTCAGTACACTTTTCCCTCAATTCTGTATCCCAAGGAGTGGCTGCCAGCAGGTAAATTGTTTAGCTTCAATCTAACCAGAATTCCTGTGAAATCAGTTCTTTTTATTCATCTCTAAATAATTCATTGTATTCATTCATTTCCTCGCATTATATACTCCCCAAGTGATTATTCATTTCTTTTCTTAAGCCCCCTTGTTTGTCTTCTTTCCTAAACTTATGCCCTGCAGAGAAAATTGAAGCCATCTGGTGGGAGATCTCCCATCTGAGTTCTAATTTTCAGCAGAGCGTGAATTCCACTTTCCTTTCCTTCAGATTCCGATGAGATTTCTTCCCTCCTTTATTATCGTTGTTTTGGAAAATTCAAATAATGCCTACGGTAGTCCCCTCTTATCCATAATTTCAATCAGGTTTCAATTACCCATGGCCAACTGCAGTCTGAAAATACTTAATGGAAAATTCCAGAAACGAACAGTTCATAAACTTTAAATTGTGCTTTGTGCTGAGTAGCATGGTGACACCTCACAATGTTCAGCCCCATCTTGCCTGGGTGTGAATCACCCTTATCCAGGGTATCCTTTCTGGATGTGCTACCTGCCCATCAGGTATGATTACTTAGCAGCCTGTCCGTAATCACAGCGAGCCACTTAGTAGCCCTCTCAGTTATCAGCTCAAAGGGACGCAGTATATATAGGATTCAGTTCCCCCTGCAGAGGATCCACTGGGGGATACATAAGGTGGGGACTGCTGTTCATCATGGTTCTGACTCTAACTTGGTCTCTATGGGAGTTTTTTATCTCAACCCAGCTATGCGTTGACAGACAGGAAAGGGGAGGGGAGGACAACGCCTGTTCAGACGATTCTCCTGTTTTTCTCCCCTCTCTAATTCTGGCCTAGCATCTCTGGTCCCTACACTACCCTTCACTTCACCCCACTGTCCCCATTGTTCAGCATGGGCATCTGAGTCTGGGTGGGTAAAGCGTACTTGAGCCCTGGCTGTTGTTCCAGCACACCGTTTATTGGTACCTATTGTGTGCATGCACTGTGTCGGGTGCTTTGCGTATCATTTTGGTTTTGCACTTCCTATTTAAATTCTAAATGGCAGTTTAGAAATGAGCATAACCTGCCAGGTGCAATGGTGCTGGCCTGTAGTTCTAGCTACTTGGGATCACTGTACCCCAAGTTTGAGGCCAGCCTGGGTAACACAGCAAGACCCCTTTTCTGAAAAAACAAAAAATAAGTAAGTAGAAATGAGTATAACCTATGAGTAAGTTAGGGGCCGACTGTAGGTTCTCAGTTGGTGCTAATAGTTTGTGTGAGATTTTTATTACCTTTTCCATTACTCTTATGCTATTTTAATTTATTTTGTTTTACCTAACACTGTAGTAAGCTGACAGATATGTATTTTTCCTTTTGTTTGCTTCCCATTTATAGCATGTGGAAAAAGCACAAGATGCACTTGAAGAATGCATCTTCAATATACTGTTTTTTGCATAAATTCTGAGAGCTTTATGACCTCTGCCATTTGGATGATGTTCACATTATGAATAGAGCCATACAGCTTGGTGCTTTCTTAATGATCAGTGTTTTGTCATTAAGAACTTTGATAGGTTATGTGATTTGTTCATAATGCTATTTGTGAATACTAATAAGCCCTCTGATTATCATTATCTGGTTGTTAGGTCTAGAGTCAGTAGGGTTCTTGCCAATGAGTATTAATGTAACCTAAACCGTAGAGTTGGTATGGATCCTTTTTGGCACTATGAATCAAAGATTGGGCTGAATATAATTTATAAATGAATAAACTGATTCACACTAGCAACTGAATTGATTGCCTCTATGTCAGAGATTAGCAAGAATGCTTAGTTGCTTAAAAGGGGGGAAAAATCCTTACATTTGATAATGCAGTTTAAACTAATTCTTTCATTCAACAAATGCTTTTTACCCATAAAATGTATATTGGAGATCCAAAGATAAAGTGCAATCCTCACATTTAACAAGGTGGTATGATAATAGACTTCTCCTGTCTCTACAACACTAGTGGAAGTCTTGCCCATAGAAGTTCAAAACTAATTCCCTCAGTATATACCAACAGGGTGGGTACTGATGCCTCACTCCCAGCTGGCGAATTTCCCAAGGTGGGTGCTTCTTGGAAATTGCAAATATGTCCATATTTTTCATGGGTCACTAGAAATTGAAATTAAAATTGGAAATTGGAAAACTGTCTTTCAGTCTTCTAGCATGTAAAGAGGTTTCCTAATAGATAAAAAGAGGCTAAATTCATTAGACTTCACAGGACAGTGAAATTCATCTTTCCTAATGAAAACTGCTCTGCTTTGAGAGATGTTCTTGTCTATTAACTACAAATTTTTAAAAAATGTTTTAAGTTCTCTTTTTTCCACTTAATTTGAGTATATCATACAATTCTCACTGTGATCATAAATCAAACAAACTTTAGAGCAAGAAAAGCCCCAGACATACCAACTCTTTGTTTTGTATCCCTCTCTCTCTCTACATATATATATATATTTTTTTTTTTTTAATTTATGTATTTATTTTTTGGTGGTGGTTTTCTACATTATTTGATGTGTCTCGCAATCATCAGTTATTTCTCATCCACGCTGACTGTCTGTAGACTTTTGAAAGTGGTAACAGGGACACAAGTAACCAAAGTACAGAGCTTGTTTAGCGAATCTTCATCTTCATTATGTTTTCTGGACAACTGCACATGGATACTGTATGGGACATTCCTTATACGTTTGGCCCATCTTTGCTGAGCCTGGTATCAATGCACACATCTGGAGTCCCCATCTCTTTCATGTCAAATTTCTGGATCTCTCTGAGTCGCTGAGGGGTACGCCTCTTGAAACCCACTCTGTGGATGGGCTTGTGAATGCTGATGGTACATTCCCAGTCACCACTGTGGTGATGGCAGAACGGCCCTTTTTCTTGCCTCCCTTCTTTGTGGGACCCCTTCTGCCAGCCCCAAGTTGGAAACGCTGTTCTCTATATTTTAAATAATAAAGTGTTTTAAACCATTGGTTCACAGCTAAGCGTGCTTTTTCTTCACAAGGACATTTGGCAATGTCTGGAGACTTTTTTGGTTGTCACACTGGGTGAGGGTGTTGAAGAGGCTACTAGAATCCAGAGGGTAGAGGACGGAGACATTGGTGAACACCCTGCCGGGCATCAGAAAGCCCCCTACAACCATGAATCATTCAACATGAAATGTCAAAATGCTAAGGTTGATAAATTCTGTTTAGGTGACATACTTTGTAGTGAACACCAAAATTGTAACACCAAAATATAAGATATTAGAAACATTTTCTTCATTTTTTTTTTTCCCACTCAGGATGTTTGTTTTATACACAAGTTTTTGGATGCCATCTATTTATCAGTAGTTACAGGGCTCCAGGTAATTTGAAGGCATAAGGTCCCACATTTCATAGAGCGCACATTCTAAAAATAGAGACCATCTATAACCAAAAACACTGTAAAACAATATACTATGTTTAATAACGAGCCAGTAAATAGTCTTGTCAGGCTCAGTGCCTATAGCTCTAGTAGTGCCTATAGCGCAAGCCACATATACCAGAGCTGGCGGGTTCAAATCCAGCCCGGGCCTGCCAAACACCAATGACAACTACAACCAAAAAATAGCCAGGCATTGTGGCGGGCACCTGTAGTCCCAAGCTGCTTGGGAGGCTGAGGCAGGAGAATCGCTTAAGCCCAGGAGGTTGCTGTGAGCTGTGATGCCATGGCACTTTACCCAGGGCGACAGCTTGAGGCTCTCTCTCAAAAAATAAATAAATAAATAAGTAGCCTTGTCAGATGGGTGAGGGAAGACTTGATAGAGAAAGTGAACTTTGCGTAGTTTGCAGAAATTTTGCTCAGACTTGAATGCTTAGATGCTAGTGAGGAAGGAACAGACAAGGAAAGGGAACGGCATATGAAAAGCCAACAATCTGAATTGATCGTAAATACAGTAGAACCTCCATAAGTTGAAAGCTTCCCTACGTTAACCACCTCCTTATGTTGACCTCATTTACATAGACTGGACATGCACCACATGTATGCATCACTACCGTAAGCCTAGTTTCTTCTGTTGACCACCTCCATATGTTGACCAGTTTGTTACAGTCCTTTGGTTGGTCAACTTACAGAGGTTCTACTGTAGTCTGTTATGTTGAGATAGATAAACTTGGAATTTTAGGTAGATTCTTGCTTTAGGAGGCCGTTGAATATAAGGAGTTTGGACTTTATCCCAAGGATAAGTGTATGATGCATTTTACAAAGACCACTCTGCAGTAAGGAGTGATAAACCCTTTAAGAGAGTATTCTAACAGACCCAGGAGACCGTCGCCAAGGTCTGAGATGACACAGGAAGGTCTGATTGTTGGTATCTTAAATGGTAAATAAAAAAGATGAAGATTGACACATACATTTCATGGATGTTGGGACAATTAACCAAGATAGAAAATGCATAGAAGGGAAGTGTGTGATGGGAATAATTTTTCCCCAAAAATAACTGTTTTTGAGGGATATGTAGAACACACGATTTTGTCCAGGAACTTACTGAATGCTTCTTCAATTATGATTATTAGGAATGACACAAAAGAAACATCGTGGCTTAGGAGTAAAGAACCCTGTTTCTAAATATTCCAAGATTGCTTATAAGGCCTTAGAAGTGGTTTTTCTTTTTTTTCCTCTGAAAGTGGTGATGGAAGCATTCTTCTTAGGGGAGTTGATATAACTAATATTGAGCTAAAGAATAAATAATTGAATATTTTAAGGCATTTGAAAAATTGTAGTGGTTAAATATTCTGGGGGCCATAGCAACCGTTTACCATGATAAATGTTTGTATACCCAGGTTAGGTTCGTAAGATCACTCATTTTGATAGCCTTTGAATAACATTGGCTGAGTTGCATGGATTGCAACTGGTGTGCTTTAGATAAGCTTTTGTTTTTAGTTTTCTTTTCATTATTCATGTATAATTTTTACTTGCATTTACATTAGAGGGAAAACTTTGTCTTGTTTATGTCCAAGCCTCTTGTGCTAAGAATTCTTTATACTTTTCACTTAAAAAAAAATATAAAACCGACACTGCCTTTAAAATGTGCCCTGAAAATGCATTAGCTAATAAACATGAAAAGAAAAACTGTAAAACGTTTGCCATGATTGTGTTGTTTTAATGTTCTTCTTTGAGGCTCCTCTGTTCATCAGCCTTAGAGCAGGAAGCAGTATAAGGTTTCTTATGATTGTTACTACTAACACATTGTAAAGATCTTTTTCCTTTAATCTATTTAGTACAGGATCTATTTAGTACTGGCCTGTGTCCCAGAATACCATCAGAGATAAGGCTATTATCCTTTCATTGAGTATTATCCTGGGAAAGTATTTATAAAATTGAACTCTGTTGCACCTGCTGACCTCCTTTTTTAAATGAAGAAAGGGTGGGGATGGAGATTATGTTCCCTGAATTCAGATGAAGCATTGTGTTTGGCAGTGTTGACACAAAGTGCTTTAGTTAGGGCCTTTTATATTGTGCAAATCAATTCTATCTTGGACTCTGAAAGAAGTTCACAATTCAGATCAGCAAGTTGGTGATCACATTGAATGCTCTGCAGTTATTGGCACAGTTGCTATTTTTTCATACGCAATGCTGTACTAGGACTCATAGTGATCAAGATTAATCTATAATGTGTGCCAGCCATTGCTGTCCTGTTTCCCCCAAAATTGTTATAAATGGAATCGAGTGGCATTATCCTCAAACATGAAAGATAATACTTTTAGAAAAGTTAAATATTTAATATTCATGCTTAACTCTTAAAGAAAATGTCATTAAGATGGAAAAAGGCCAGGTGTGGTGGCCCATGCCTATAATCCTGGCACTTTTGGGAGGCCGAGGCAGGAGGATCGCTTGAGGACAGGGGTTTGAGACCAGGCTGAGCAACATAGTGAAAACTGTCTCCACCAAAAAAGAAAAGAAAGGAAAGAATAGTCAAAAACAATTTTATAACTCAATCTCTTATCAACTCATTCTTAAGCTGAATGAAATTAGTTTAAGAAACAATGCCATCTAACTTTTAAGAATCTCTTTCAAAATATTTTGTCTTGTCAAATTACTTGGACTATCTTTATATAAAATATATTCTATGACACAATTGTAAGAGGGACTTTATCTAAAAAATGCAGTCATTGTAACCTGGTTTATTGTACCCTCAATGAATCCCCAACAATAAACAATAAACAAATGAAAATAAAATAAAATAAAATATATTCTACATGTGTTTTTATAAGTATACTATTATGGCCCACGGATTTAAATACTTAGCAGATTGTTTGGGGCAGCCTTGCTAAATTAAGTGGTAGTTTGTGGCTTTCTAAAATTTTTGATTGATAAAACAAGATGTAAATTTCCCAATTTTTTGTCCCCCCCCCAATCAAGCTGTGTTCCCTTTTTATATTCCCTTCTAGTTCCTTGTCATACGCTCAGATGTCTTTTCCATAATTAATTCTGTGTTGAAATCTGATGTTTTTGCTTTACATTGTATCTTATGCTTTTCTCATAGTGGTACATTCCATTATCACTATAATACAGATGTCAAGCTATTCTGTTTGTAGTTAGTAGTAACAAAGTATTTAACCAAATCTGTGATCTAGTATACACCTTAACTAATCAGATATAAGCGGTTTATGATAATGCAGCGAATCATCAGAAAATTAGAACTAGAGCCTTGGTCTCCTCACTTAACAATACCTGTTGTACAAAGAATCTGCCAGTATTCTATTAGCTGTGTTCCAAAATCAGCCAATCAGTAAAATAAGACTTATATTAGATCTAGTGGACTGTATTCTTCTTAATTTTCTATTTTATATGTAGGTCAGCCATATAGTTAGAAAAATAGTTCTTTGTGGAACTAAGGTTGAGTTTAAGCTATTTTAAACTCTGAACACTAGGAATCACTTATCAACTTATCAATTTGTTCAGTTCATTTACAGTTAGCAGTGTTTCCTGCTTCTTAAATGAGAAGAAAATAATGTATTATCTGAATGCATGTACGCTCAATACAGTAATTTTAAATATTTCTAGTAATAGAAAGCATAAGAAAGAGATAAAATGTTAGTTGGACCACAGGCTTTGTAGTCAAAGAGATGGGGTATTTAATTCCAGCTCTATGACTTGCTAGCTGTGTGTTCTTGGACAAGTTATTTACCTTGTTGTCTCTTAGCCTGTGTGTCTTCCTCTCTGAAGTAGGCTTAATAATACCAGCCTTATAGTTACAGCAAATGATGTAATATATATATTTGTGTCATCTTGCATAGAAGCTGACATGTGGCAGACACTCAGTGAAGGTAGTTCTAGCTCTCATTTTTATTATCTTTAATATTACTAATTAAAAATTGTACATGAATTACATTTTTGGTAATTTCAGAGAAGAATCGGCTTTAAATGAATAAGAACTGGTAATATAGTTTAAATCAAATTCTTTTTTTTTTTAATTGTTAAATCATAGCTGTGTACTTTAGTGCAATCACCTGTACCCATTCTAAGATGCCCCATAGATGTGGCCCCACTCATTGAAAATTCTTTATGTTGAGTAATATAAAATCAAAGTAAAGCAATAAGAGAATTTATTTAGACTCTGTTTCGCTAACTAACATATGACTTTTCTTTTAACAGGTTCAGCCCTATGTAGCTATAGCCTAAAGCCTTCTGAATATACAACATCTTCAAAATCTTCTGTTCTTTGTCCCAAACTACCAGTTCCAGCGAGGTAAATTGTATTACAAAGTTGTTAACTTGTGACTTTTTGTGTGGGTAAATTTTAAATTATATATATTATTCTGAAAATGTAGTTACTTGATGATACCAGTTGCCCAGGTCCAGTACTTCTACAACAAAGTTTTAGAAGTGGCGATAAGAAATGACATTTATTTCATATTTTAAAACAAAACTGTGTAAACAACTTTTCTTTTCTCAGGTATTTTAAATTTCTTTTAGGGGCTTCCTTGTTTGTAAAATTTTCATGCCATAATTTTTTAAGTACACAAAATTGCTGAATCATTATAATCTGCAACAAAATGTAGAAACCAAGTCTCAAAGTGTCTTTGAAGTTGATCCTAGTAATACTTACTGGGATTACTTTTAAATTTACTTTGTAAATTTAAAAAGTGTGCTTATGATTATTCTCCACAGTTTGCTTCCAGTTACACTTTTTAGGTACATTCTTTTTTTTTTTTTTTTTTTTTGGCTGGTCTTGAACCTACCACCCCCAGTATATGGGGCTGGCGCCCTACTCCTTGAGCCACAGGCGCCGCCCTTTAGGTACATTCTTTGTATTAGGTTGTTTGCCATATCGTATGTAAGGTCTTATTCAATAAACATTTATTATTAAGTATTTACTGTGTTCAGAGAATACAAAGATAAAACAAGAAATGTTCCTGGGAAAGCTCTCATGGTGGTTATAAGTAAAGCACACATTAAAATTAGGAATAGAATTTTTTAAAGTAAATAAATTCTCAAGTATTTTACAATATATCCTCAGAATTAGGTATATATATGTCTCTCTATATAGAAATATATTTGTGTGTATGTCTGTATATACATACACGTACATTCTTTAGAGCATTGATCTGACCTTGAGAACCTTAATGTGTACATGAGTTAGTAACTTGTCCAGGAAAACTGACTCAAAACCATTTTTTTTTGTGGTATATAATAATGAGCTTTTTTTTTTTCCAGTATATAATAGTGAGCTATTGGGTAAAAAAATTTTGATACTCATATCTACTTTCTTTTGGATTATTTACAGGTATAACTTGTGCTTTATTACCTTGAATTTGAAATTTTCTATTGAGAGGTAGAAGAAGGATGTATCAGTTACATTGATTTCCAGCTTTTTTAGGCCTGTCAAGTTGCTGTTGAAAATCAAAATTAAAAACCTCTAGTCATAAAAATAAAGGGACCATTTTAAAAGGGACCGACAGATTATGGCCTTAGACCAACAGGCGAGGAGATTGTATTCATGAAAATTGAGAATATTAGCAAGGCTGCAGCAGCAAAGAAAGGACTTTGAATAGTCACTAGAGCAAACTTACCAACATACAAGCAAGAAAAGCTTTATGGCCTTATCTACCCAACTGGCAAAGTCTGTTTTGAATACATACTTTGGATATAGGATCATTCTTTTATGGCCAAAACATATTATGAAAGGATAGCCAGGAAGCCTGGGTGTGAGAGGGAGGTCTCTGTCCCTCCCTATATAATGTGGGTGCTGGGGGAAGGAGATGGCTCATGTCTGACTGCCCGTCCTCTGCTGCCTCTGACTTCTGACCCCACCGTGTTGAGGACTGCCTTTTCCTGATTATCTAGGATGTTCCAGTTTGCTACACACATCTCACAGCATTCTAAGAGCTTTCACCAGAAGACGAAAGCATAGCCTTAGGGGCAAGGGTTTTAGAGAGGCACAGAAATGCCCTCTAAAGAGGTCATCAGCTCATACCGCACAGAGACTGATGCTGAACCTGTACTATCGAAAACCTCCATGCTGTGTTTATGCTGTGATCCTTGGGTTTTACTTATTTTAGTGCCTCACACCCCAAGTATCTTACTACTTTTATCTCAGCTAACCTTATTGGAAAGCCAAAGAGAAGAAGCGGTTGGTAGAAGGAAGGGAGGCAGACTTTGCAAGTACCAGAGTTATTTAGTGTTTGGCAAACAAAGTGAAAGGATCTGAGATTGAAAAGAAATTTGTTTCAGTAGAAAAAAGTCGGGGCACCACCCCATTCCACACATAGCACTATTAGATACCAAGTCTTCAAAGATGAGTAAGATCTAGTCTGTGTCCTTAAAGTTATAGTCAAATGGGTGCTGTGTTCTGTATGCTTTAAAAAATGCCAAAACACCAGCACTAGACAGAACTGCTGGGGTGGGGGGCAGTGGCCCTCAGCATGTTTTGTGTCTCTTTTGTTGCCCTCCTAGGAGCATCCCAGTGGAACAGAGGAGTCTGAACTTTGAGTGCAGATAAGGCTGGGGGTGAATTCCATGTCACCACTTCCTATTTGTCAGCTTGAACAAGTCTCTTACCCTCTCTATACACTGAGTTTACTATAGATTCGGTTTCCTATAAACCCACTCTTCCATAAAATGTGAATAGTCGGGTTTCAGGTTCAAACCCAGCCCCGCCAAATTGCAACCAAAAAATAGCCGGACGTTGTGGCGGGCACCTGTAGTCCCAGCTATTCTGGAGGCTGAGGCAAGAGAATCACCTAAGGCAGGAACTGGAGGTTGCTGTGAGCTGTGTGATGCCACGGCATTCTACTGAGGGCGATAAAGTGAGACTCTGTCTCTACAAAAAAAAAAAAGAAAAAAAATATGAACAGTCATTCTTTTCTCATGAAATTGTTTTAAGAATTAAATGAGATAGCATTTGTTAAATAACCATTATTGTGCTTGGCAGTTGGCTTAGAGAGTATCATTTCTCTCAATTTCTAAAGCCTCTCCATTTGCCTTAACCTTTGAGAGCACCCAGCGACCTTCTGCAGTTAAAAGCAATGCCCATTTTAGAGAAAACCATTTTTGAATTAATGTCCAGTAAAATGCTAGTGACACAAAATAGTCAGACAGTTAATCATTCTTAAGAGACTTTGGATTTTAAAAGTAAATGCCTAGAAAGGGTTATATTTTTATATAAATTCATAGCTCCTCTGGTGAAATGCCAAGCAGGTTAGCACTATAGAGACTAGCTAGCCCATATGCTTGTGACACTTTCAGGTCAACCCTGGGTAAATAGCAATAGTAGAAACAGATTATATTCATATAAATTCAGTTTATTCATCATGAAGTTGGGTACTTCTGGAGTGCCAGAAAGGTTACTAAGTGCTGTGGAATTGATATAACATATAATGTAGAGATGAGGAATTAATAGCCAAGAAAAAAAAGCTATCTATTTATAGTTTTCAATAGAAGATTCAAAGATAAAGTAACTCTTAGAAGTCATCTACCATGTGCCGCCCCCAGACCAAGTCTCTCATGTGTTCTAATATTATCTCACCTGACCCTCACAAAAACCTATAAACGATGGAGGTTATGTAAGTTATTCAAAGCTGCACACCTAGTTGATGCAAATCAGAATTTGGATCCAGGAATTTGTAGCATCTATACCACAGTTAGGTATTTTAAGAGTACAGGAGTGACAGAAGAGAGAAATAAAAAGAAATGTATGGGAGCCATACCGTGTCGCCAGTAGATTCTCGACTGACTTAACTCCTGCCTTTGCATGCTAATAGAGATATTGTCAGAACACTTGTTATTCTTTCTTCAATAAAACTTTTAGCTAGTAATCATGTGTAATTGTTCATTTATAACCTGAGGTTCTAAAGTAATTATTTGAGATGCAAAGCCCTGCCTTTTCCTGTAAAGGCTGTGGGCAGGAGGAATTAGGTATTGTCATTCTGCTTTAGGGAGCTCATTAATTGTGATAATCTGGATTTAAAGGCATACGGACAGTGTGTTTGCCAAGGTGAGATAAAATTTTCCTATGAATGGCTAATTTTTAAAAATCTTTAAAAGACTCATAAATTCATTTTATTCTTGTTATTCAATGTTTCCGTAAGTGAAAAGGCATCAGCTCCTAATAAAACTACATTGACATCTTAAAGATCCAATATCTAATGGGCTTTGAAAGGTGGAAAAATGTACAATTCTTATTGTAAATAGAATACTTTATGCGTATCCTCTTAATTAAGAAGCACAGAATATATCATTCAGGTTAAACACTAAAGTAGATATGATCTCATGTATACTAAGTTCTCTCAGAAGTATTTCTTTTCTCAGAGGTATATGAAATTAGCTAATTCATTTCATCTTAAATTTATTATGTCACATGGGATCAACATGCTAAAATATAAAACAAGCCATTTAATGTCATTATTTCGATGTTTTAAGATAAGGAAATAATTCAAGTATCAAAACCCCATGGCTGGTAGAGTTGTTTTTGTTTGAGAGAGTGTTAAGAAAAAAAAAATGACCTGGGCGGCACCTGTGGCTCAAAGGAATAGGGTGGCGGCCCCATATGCCAGAGGTGGCGGGTTCAAACCACCCCAGCCAAAAACTGCAAAAAAAAAAAAGAAAAGAAAAGAAAGAAAGAAAAGAAGAAAAAAAAAAAAAAAAGACAAACTAGGATATCTAGTTCGTGCAGATTTCAAGCAAAATCTAGTGGTTTTTTACTTTAAAGTGAAATATTTAATTTTATTTTTGAATAATGTGCCTGTATATCATCTCTTTTATTTGCCTTTTATTTCTGATATTCATTACCACTAAGAGAAGATTTTGACTATCAGTTAGACAATGTAGTTAATCAGCTTGTACTAATTTTATGCTTTAAATTTCGAGCTGTCAGGTTTTTTTTTTAACTGACATTGATTGAATTATAGGGTAAAGAGATGTTGTTATTTTTCTCCAGTTCTTTGAAGGCTGCTTATAAAAGCACTCTTTCCAATTGGCCGAGTGTTAACATACAGTATAAAAATGACTTGACTATTACTCAGCATTTTCTCTTAAATAAAAATGAAGGGTTAGAATTTTCCAAATCATTTATCCTCATCCTGAATTTGAAAGTCAGAAAAATCACTGAAAATGCTTGCTGTGCTGCTCCTGTGTAATTTAGAGTCATTGATTTATGGTCGGGCTCTTTGATGATGATGAGGAAGATGGTGGTGGTGATCTGAAGACTTACAGAGTGCTGACTCCTAACCTTTTCAGCTAACAGATGGAGCGACAGAGAAAGAGAGAAATGGAGTGACATGCAGCTGTGCAGTGTTAGGAGAATTTGGGCTTTCATAGTTATCTGACCAGAAGAAGGAAACAGGAGAGCAGGACCAAGAACATTAGTGGGTACTGAAAACAAGAAAAAAGGCATCAAGTATCCTTGAGGTGGATATATATTATGTTCAAGGTTACAGGCACACTTGTGAGTTAAATGGATACTGTATCAGAGATGATAGAGTAATAAATAAAGAGGAAAAACATGCAGGTAATCATAGAGCAGAGAGGATTTTGGTTTTGAAGGATAGAGAACCAGGCTTTATTAAAAATATGGTTAGAAAAGTCCTTAGAGATATTAACTTGGCAGAAACAGTATCTAGACAACATCAGAAAAGATGTCTCATGACTGTAATCCCAGCACTTTGAAAGCCTGAGGTGGGTGGATTGCCTGAGCTCACAAGTTCGCGACCAGCCTAAGCTAGAGCGAGACCCCATCTCTAAAAATAGCCAGGCATTGTGGCAGGAGCCCGCAATTCCAGCTACTCTGCAGGCTGAGGCAAGAGAATCTCTTGAGCCCAAGAGTTAGAGGTTGCTGTGAGCTATGACAGCAGAGCATTCTACAGGGGTGACAGAGTGAAACTCTGTCTTTAAAAAAAAAAAAGAAGAAAGAAAGAAAGAAGTTGTATGTCACAGCAGAGTTACTAGTTTAAAGGTTTCTGTCCTGGCTCTGCGCCTGTGGCTCAAGCAGCTAAGGTGCCAGGCATATACACCTGAGCTGGCGGGTTTGAATCCAGCCCAGGCCTGCTGAACAACAATGACAGCTGCAACCAAAAAATAGCTGGGTGTTGTGGCGGGCACCTGTAGTCCCAGCTACTTGGGAGGGGGAGGCAGGCGAATTGCTTGAGCCCAGGAGTCAGAGTTTGCTGTGAGCTGTGATGCCACGGCACTCTACCCAGCTTGAGGCTCTGTCTCAAAAAAAAAAAAAAAAAAAAAAAAGTTTCTGTCCTAAGTCTGCCTTTGTTGACTTAGCGACCCATCCTTCTTGATTCTCATAATATTTTTTTTTCTCATAATATTTTTAACTAAATCCATTTCACTTAAAAAGATTCTGTAATTTAATATCTTCTTACATCATTAAAGAAACAATTTTGGACAACAAAACAATGGCTCGAATACTTAGAATTCAAGCTTTAGAAAGTTCTGGCTTCCTGCAATTTTCTGATAAAACATCAAATCTTTGGCATTAACTTTCACTAACATTGTTTTGGAAGTATACACAAGTACACACAGAGTGACAGAAGCAGCAAATTTTTTTAAATGAGCACTCATATGTTATCATTTTGGGGTACATTTTACTGAACTATAAATTTTAGGATACATTTTACTGAAGCATAACTAAAGTAAGAGTAGGTCTTTAAAATTGTTTTATTGTTCCATGAAGTATAACAGCATGGAAGATATTGCTTATTCTTACTACCAGTGGTGCTCTAATGTTGGACACTTATTATAATAATATTTAAGGAAGACTGATACATACTACATGCATATTCTCATTTCAAAAGAAATATTCTTGTTGGTTTTGAGCAAGGAAACAAAGATAGTGTTTTGCTACAGATCATACAAAGTTGCTTTGCTGAGATTGGAAACTTTGTAATTTGGTGCCCAACCATGGAATCTTACCCACTCTTTGGACCAAAACACAGTGCCAACCAAGAAGAAACACATTTATATCATTCTGGTCAAAAACGTTGTGTTGGAGCTGTGATTTATAGTCCTATGAACAATTCATAAAATGTGGGATTCGTGTTAGTGATGGCTAAATTTTAACTGTATGCACACTTAAGTGTATTTGTGCATGGACATACACATGGCTCTCAGAATCCATGAAAATAGTAACTGAAGGCATTTTATAGTTCTTTGTTTAAAATTTCTCTATAATTAGATGTATACCATCCTCTCGTAAGTTGAATTAGAACTGTGTTGTAACAAACCAGATCAATGGTACAAATCCAACATAGCCACATTCCTTCCTAAGTAAATGTTTCAGTCCATATAAGCTTCAGATAAGTGAATAAGTTATTATTTTACATTTTGAACACAGGTAATCTTGGATTAATAGTAATGTATAAAAAGAAAGGAAGATAGTCCAGAATTCTGTGACCCTAACAAATCAGATATTTTTCGCTTTTTAAATATTCTTTTTCTGTTCTCATAACTACATGTAATATTTTATGCAGAGATGTTATCATCACAAAAGATATCATCCCTCCTATTATTATGTTATAAGCCTTTTCATATTTTAGTACTCATGGTTATTGTTTAAATAGCTTCACATTATGCTGTTTGTTGATATCTTAGCATGACTTTGTTTATATGAGAGGTATTAAGCTCATGCCCTGAACACCTTTATTAATCTGAGATTTCGTATGCTGTTCTATTAGGGGAAACATTCTTTTAAAGGTGGCACATTTCAAGTAAAAGCATGTGTGTTTTTTATTTTTAAATCGCTTATGGCAAAATTCATTTTCAGTTCAATGAAGTATATGTTTGTAAGCTTTATCATCTGCCCCTTGATTGATGTGCAGGCTGAGGAGTTTGTTTGGTTTTGCTTTTGGTAGTTTTGTGCGTGTGTGTATGTGTGTGCGTGCATTTCTTTTCAGAAGGGGAGGGTAATGTTTTCTGTCGGAACATGCACTCCACCCTCTTTGATAAGGCTTGTGGTAAGATTGGCATCACTACCATGACTGTCATCTTCATAGCATTAAGCACAGAGCTCTTAGCTCCCATAAGGATGTGTGGAGGGTGGAGTGTATTGCAGCCATACTCACCTTTCATTTGTGTGTTTGATGTGGCATTTATATTAAGTAGGAGTAATTTTTTTTCTGATTTTTTTTTTCTTGTGTCACCAGTGCACCTATTCCATTCTTCCATCGCTGTGCTCCTGTGAACATTTCCTGCTATGCCAAGTTTGCAGAGGCCCTGATCACCTTTGTCAGTGACAATAGTGTCTTACACAGGCTGATTAGTGGAGTAATGACCAGCAAAGAAATTATATTGGGACTTTGCTTGTTATCACTAGGTAATTGTTTTTCTCATTATTAGCTATTGCATAGTACTGCAGAAGACTGTTCTGTCTTTTAGCCAAAATATGAATACAACTGGGGATACTTGTAAAATGTTTAATTTCCCATAGCCAAAATAATTGTTTCAGATTATACATAGCTATAAATATGTACATATAAATATGTATATATATCTGAAACTCATTTCCTTTTTTTTTTTTTTTTCTTTTCTTTCATTGGAGAAAACTGGTGTTTTCCCAACTGTTGGTTACTATCTTTAATGTGATAGCAGGAAGCTTCTTTTAATGAATCAACAACCCTCTGTTTTTAGTTATGATTCTAAAAGGCATATTTATTTATAAAAGAAGCTACGTATTCTCTTACTTATTCTCATCTAAGGACATAGATTTCTGATAGATTAATTTTGAAGTATGCAATTTTCTTTTCATTGCTATAATTCATAGTATAAATTGTATTGCTGGAAAAATTAGAAAATCTCCACTTGTTAGCCACTGAGTTTTCTAGTCAATAATAAATATTATAATCAAATTAAAATT
The DNA here is from genome assembly GCA_963574355.1 of Loris lydekkerianus. Lineage (NCBI taxonomy): Eukaryota > Metazoa > Chordata > Mammalia > Primates > Lorisidae > Loris > Loris lydekkerianus. Next base: position 4,282 of record CAUYPK010108662.1, on the reverse strand, counting down.
TTATTTTCAAGATGAGCATTCCCTGTATTATTCTAGAACTCTATGTAGCCTTATTAGAATTTGTAGGACTTATTAGTTGGGAGAAGTAAACTGTGGTAGGAACCAAACAGCTATTTCATTAATAAGTAAATAAGTAATAGTATTTATGCCTATTAACAATTGTAGTCATTGAGAAGGTACAAGCTGTATTTCCATCTTTCCTGTCATTAGAGAGTATTCTTTTTTTTTTTTTTTTTTTTGCTTAGGTAGTTACTTGACTCAATTGAATTAATGCTATCCTTATGAAAATATATTTCTGTGATATTTGAAAGGTCATCTGTTTTTGGTTCCTGTACATTTATTGCAAAAGTGAGTACCTTAATAATGTTACCGAGATGCAAGTCCCAACCATTTATTTGGCTTTGGATATGGCCCAAAGAAACTTGACTATTAGTACAGCTTTATGTAAAAGTGACTTGGTTTCCTGAAATAATCGAATACTTCAACCAAAAAAACCCCAAAAAATCCAAACAAAAATAGCAACAACAATGTTGTTAAGCTATCAGAATTCCATTTTTTATTAGAAATTAGAATGATTTTCTTTCAAGGCTTAAGGATATAATATAAACCCGAAAGATCTTTGTTCATTTGTTTGTGGAAGAGGCCTTTAAATAATTTAAAAATTCATAAATTATGATTTTAGAAATGTATTTCCCATGTAAGGGTTAAATCCCCGCTTTCTTTTTTGAGATTTTTTTACTCAAGATTGTAACACATTGGGAGTTAGCTTGGGACAGGTAGAGGAGCTAGCCATGTAACTCAAACTAAAATTTATTCTTTTTTGAGGGATGTCTGCCCAGTCAGGACCCTTGACTTCAGATGAGAAAAAAGGTATTCTTCCTTCAGGATATTATTCCCTAGGGTCAGACCGTCCCTTGGAGTTCTCCAGGAGAAACAACTAGAAAGAGATAAGGTGCTATCTAGCTATTTGGCTGACTGTCAGAGAAGTTGGTCCTGAAATGCATAGGTTACTCAAGGAAGTGCAGCACCTAATTTGACTGATATCTGTCTACGTGTGGTAGTTTTTCTTGTCACCAACATGACATGTCATTCTCTGCACGTTGTGTGCTGGCGTGTATGTTCACAAGTCTGATGTCTCCTCTGAGTGAATCCACAGCCGTGTTGTGCCGTTTTTGAGTCACCATGTGCATTTGCATGTATTCTTTTCTGTAGTTGATAACCCCACATAATTAGGTGCCTTTGGTTTTAAGCAATGCTATTTAAGTGGTGTAAGTAGCAAAGTCAAAATGAAAAAGTCAGGTTCGTTTTTTATCTGAATTTGTGGTTATAAACTACTCCATAGCAATAAATTATTCCCCTGGTATTAAACAACATCTGTAAGGGTTTCTCTTCATAGTTTCCTATATTTTCAAATAATATTCTTTGTGTTCTCTGTTTATCTTCCCTGCAGTTCTGTCCATGATTTTGATGGTGATAATCAGGTATATATCAAGAGTACTTGTGTGGATCTTAACAGTTCTGGTCATATTGGGTTCCCTTGGTAAGCTATTTATTTCTTTGTTTTCATGGTACTTAACTATTTCCATGTTAGAAAATATAAACAGGAAAATAAAAATTTTTATTATTCACATGCTGTATCTTCCTTTTAAAAAACTATTTTTGCCTTAAAAATTTTCCTAATTATATTTGCTACCTCCCATCATTTCACCACTCTTAGCATTTGAAGTCTAGACATTTTCCCCTATGTATTTATATGTGAATGTATATAATGTAGTTACATTTTTTTTTGCAGTTTTTGGCCAGGGCTGGGTTTGAACCCACCACCTCTGGCATATGGGGCTGGCGCCCTACTCCTTTGAGCCACAGGCCACGCACTGTAGTTAAATCTTTAAAGCTGAATATGAAACTATTCTTATAACGGAACTTATTCCTACTTAGTCATAACTGGTATGTTGTTTTACTGTTGCCACGTGTTTTATGTTTTCCCGACATTTATGCATCCTTATTTTGCTTCCCCTATCTTTCCTATATGAATTACTCCTTCTTTGGTTATCTTCACCTTTGCTTGGGGTTGTTTACATTATATTTTTGCTTCTACAATTTGTAATGTATATGTTTTCTGAAAGTGATTCTGTAATTTAGATTTCTGTGATCATTAAAGGCTCAATGAAATAGTAATTGTTGAATTTTTCTCTACTTCCTTTGACTTTTGCATAAATTTTTCTTCCCATTACCTCCTACTCCCTTCTAGTTACTCCCTCTTCTTAGCCTCTGTTAAATAATATGAGCTAACATTGTGTTAACATTGTTATTAAAAAGTATTATTTTCCCATACCTTTTAACAGTTTTTTTTTGTTTGTTTTTTTTTACCTTTGTCTTAAAAAGTTTTCATATTTACATTTAAGTTTTCCTGGACTAGTTTTACTAGGAACTACTGGTCCATTCTCTGTAAAGTAGTACAGCATTGAGAGTGAGAAAAACGAAATCAATGATATGGAAATAAGTTTGAAGAGCTCTTCCTGAATTTAAAGGAAGGTGACAGAAAAATAAATAAAATGATAATTTAGAAGATGATAGCAGAAGAATAAAATGTCAGTTAGAGACCAGGCACAGTCTCACTCTTATAATCCTAACACTCTGGGGGGCTGAAGTGGGAGGATGGTTTGAGGCTAGGAGTTCAAGACCAGCCTGAGCCAGAGTGAACCTCCCCCACACAAAAAAATAAAAAAATTAGCAGGGGATTGTGACATGTACCGGTAGGTACTTGGGAGGCTGATGCAGGAGGATGGCTTAAGCCCAGGAGTTTGAGGTTGCAGTAAGCTGTGGTGATGCCACCACACTCTAGCGCAGGGGACAGAGCAAAACCCTGTATCAAAAAGAAAACAAAACACATTAGAACAGAAACAGTAATTAAATACAGAAATAAAAATGTTCAGAGTTGAACTGAGTCCCCAAAAATAGCATGGGTAAATTTAATTAGATACAGAATTAGACAAAAAAAATTAAATTCTAGGTATTAATAGTGTTGTAATGATTAAATTAGGTTGCATCTGTAACATCTATAAGGGAATTAACATGGACTCTAGCACAGATTTAAACGTTTAACGGTAAATAATGTTGCCATTGTGAACAGTGTGCTCCTTGATATCATTTCTATTTTCCTTGAACTTTCCTGTTTCCCTCAGAAATTTTTATTCATGTTCTTTGATAACATACTTTCTTCCATTTTTCAAGATTAAGCATTTTCCCAGACAATATTCTTATACCTGCAAAATTTCAGAGGAACCATTTCCCTTGTTGTGAAACATTTCTCATAGATTCTTGGTTGTTTTGATTTGTTTACTCATTTTCAACAGAAGGAAAATTCATACTTAGTATTTGCCAGGAGTTCGGATATGGAATTTCCCTTTGACCTTGTTCCCTCTTTATTTGAGGAAGAATTTGATGTGCTTAGACCTTAGTCCAGTTTTTTATTCTCCAGACATTTATCCTGTTTACTTACTCACACGCTCACACACACCAGACTCTGTTCTGAGTCATCCATTTCATGGTGAGGCCTGCAAGGCTTATGGTCTGATCTGGTCCCCAGGCGCCCCTCTGCCCACATCTCCACCACTTTCCTCCTTACTTACCGTTGTGGCTGCAGTGTTCTCCTTTCCTTCGTTCTAGACATGGTGTTGCCTCAGCATCTTAGGACTTTTCCTTAGACAGCAGCATGGATTGCTCTCTCTCTCTCTGTCTAATTCTCTTGCTCAGAGGTCATCGCATCTGTGACACCTTGTTTATCCCTCTTGTATAAAATTCCTCTTTATCCCTCTTCCTGAGAGATTATGTCTTTCCTTAGCCTTACTGTGTTGTGTTTTTCCTTGTGCTTTTTTCCCATTACTATCTAAGTTCCCTGAGCAGTGAGAGCTTTGCTTACTGCTCCTTCCCCAGCTAGAATAATAGGTGCTGTGGACAGTGGAATGTGTGCTGAATGGGTCGAGTGAAGGTATGTAATTCAGCTCTCTTACATAAAGGTAGGTTTGCCTCCCTCTTGAGTCTGGTTCTCTGTATCAGACTCAAGAGATAAAAAAATAATGCCCTTCCAACTCACCACGATGATCAGAGATTTTCTTTTTTTTTTTTTTTTTTTCACTTATTTATTTATTTATTTATTTTTTATTGTGGAGAAGGGGCAGGGAAAGAAGGCGGGGGAAGAGGTGAGTGACAGGGTCGGGCCAGTGGCATGGTACCACATTGGCTGTATCTAGGTAGAGGCAGTTTCAGGCCGGGCCTTGCT
>CAUYPK010108661.1:0-10197 GCA_963574355.1 Loris lydekkerianus | reverse complement strand
AAAAGATTCCCTATTTAACAAATGGTGCTGGGTGAACTGGCTGGCAACCTGTAGAAGACTGAAACTGGACCCACACCTTTCACCATTAACCAAGATAGACTCTCACTGGATTAAAGATTTAAACTTAAGACATGAAACTATAAAAATACCAGAAGAGAGTGCAGGGAAAACCCTTGAAGAAATTCATCTTGGTGAGTATTTTATGTGGAGGACCCCCGGGGCAATTGAAGCAGCTTCAAAAATACACTACTGGGACCTGATCAAAATAAAAAGCTTCTTCACAGCCAAGAACACAGTAAGTAAAGCTAGCAGACAGCCCTCAGAATGGGAGAAGATATTTGCAGGTTATGTCTCCGACAAAGGTTTAATAGCCAGAATCCACAGAGAACTCAAACATATAAGCAAGAAAGGAACAAGTGATCCCATCTTACGCTGAGCAAGGGATTTGAAGAGAAACTTCTCTGAAGAAGACAGGGACATGGCCTACAGAGAAATGAAAAAATGCTCATCATCCTTAATCATCATAGAAATGCCAATCAAAACTACTTTGAGATATCATCTAACTCCAGTAAGATTAGCCCATATCACAACATCCCAAGACCAGAGATGTTGGTGTGGATGTAGAGAAAAGGGAGCACTTCTACACTGCTGGTGGGAATGCAAATGAATGCATTCCTTTTGGAACGATGTTTGGAGAACACTTAGAGATCTAAAAATAGATCTGCCATTCATTCCTCTAATTCCTGTACTAGGTATATACTCAGAAGACCAAAAATCACATTATAGCAAAGATATTTGTACCAGAATGTTTATTTCAGCATAATTCATAATTCCTAAGTTATGGAAAAAGTTCAAGTGTTTATTGATCCACAAATTGATTAATAAACTGTGGTATATGCACACCATGGAATATTATGCAGCCTTAAAGAAAGATGGAGACTTGACCTCTTTCATGTTTACGTGGATGGAGCTGGAACATATTCTTCTTAGTAAAGTATTTCAAGAATGGAATCAAAAGTATCCAATGTACTCAGCCCTAGTATGAAACTAATTTATGTCTTTTATATGAAAGCTATAACCCAGTTATAACCTAAGACTAGGGGGAAGGGGGAGTGATAGGGGATGGGAGGGGAGGATGGGTGGAGGGAGGGTGATTGGTGGGATTACATCTGTGGTGCATCTTAACAGGGTACATGTGAAACTTAGTAAATGTAGAATATAAATGTCTTAACATAATAATTAAGAAAATGCCAGGAAGGCTATGTTGACCAATGTGATGAAAATGTGTCAAACGGTCTATGAAACAAGTGTATGGTGCGCCATGAACACATTAATGTACACAGCTATGATCTAACAAAAAAAAAAAAAAAAAAAAAAAAGAAGGGATGGTTATCTAGAAAATACCAGCTAAAAGATAAAACAAAATAGGAACCTACAATGAAATACTGAGCTTCTATGTCAAGAGAGAAGGTATCTGAAGCTGTAATTTAAGGGAGAAAATGTGTTTGGAAAAAAAAAAATTTCCTATAGCTCTAGTGGCTAAAGAATACAACTAAGATACACCTTTATTTTTATTTGTTTGTTTTTGAGGCAGAGTCTCACTTTGTTGCCCTGGGTAGTGTGCCTTGGTGACAGCGTAGCTCATAGCAAGCTCAAACTCTTGGGCTGAAGCGACCCTTTTGCCTCAGCCTCCTGAGTAGCTGGGAGTATAATGCCTGCTGCAATGCACTGCTGACTTTTGTATTTTTTGTTGAAATGGGGTCTTGCTCTTGCTCTGGTTGGTTTCAACCTCCAAAGCCCAAGCAATACTCTTTCATCCTTCCAGAATGATAGGCTTATAGACATGAGCCATTGTACCCAACCAGATGTATAGTTTTGGAAAAAAAAAAAAAAAAAAAAAAAATATATATATATATATATATTTAAAAAAAAAATATATATATATATGTATTTTGAGGCAGAGTCTCACTTATGTTGCCCTGAATAGGGTGCTATGGCATTACAGCTCACAGCAACCTCCAACTCTTGGGCTTAAGTGATTCTCTTGTCTCAGCCTCCCAAGTAGCTGGGACTACAGGTGCCCACCACAACACCTGGCTAGTTTTCTGTTGCAGTTGTCATTGCTGTTTAGCTGGCCTGGCCGGGTTCGAACCCCCTAGCCTTGGTGTATGTGGCCAGCACCCTACTCACTGAGCTATGAGTGCCGCCCATAGTTTTGAAAATTTTTTAATGTGATTTTTTTTTTTTTTCCTTTCTGGTTTATGATTTTCTCATTCAGCTAAGGATATCCATCTGTCTGCAGGGATATTAGGAAGGTTACAGAAGAAATGCAGGGCAATATTCAGCTTCTGACATAATGCAAAAACAATGCAATAAAACAGGCTTGAATATCAGGCATTTTGCTGTGAGAAAGCATTTACTAAGTTAATCTAGGTTCTGTGTAACAAATCTAAGCCTTTAAGAGTCATATCACAGAGTTATCCTAATATGTAGAGAAAAAAATTCAAGAGGGGGTTCACATCATGGAATTTTTAAAGGTGTAGATAAAACCCCTTTGTTTATGATGAGGTTTAGCTACAAGGTTGGAGGGGAAGAATGATATTTGTCAAGGAGTGTCCCCAGACCAGGAGGGTCAGCCTAGCCAGGGAACTTGTTAGAAATGCAAATCTGCCAATTCCACCTTAGACTTACTCTAGGGATAGGACTCAGCAAATTTCTTTCTTTCTTTTTTTTATTTTTATTTTTAACAGCTCACTGGTGATTCTGATGCACACTAACATTTGAGGGGGACTGATCTAGCAAAACCCTCACTACTTCTGATTCAGGGAATGTGAGAAGATGGAGAGGAGAGGAAAGAGGCACGGGAGCAGCACGTTCCAGGCTTCACACTTTCACCCCTGAGAAAGAGAGGAGTTTTAGAGAAGTAAGGGTGACCCAGAGGGAAGGGAGTTCCTCTGGCAACCATCCTTGTTGGAACTTGTCTCTTCAGCTGGCTCACGCCAACTGAGGAAGTCACCAAACCTAAAGAGAACTTGGTGTTGGCTGTGAGGCCAGGCTGAGAAGCTTCAAATTGTTAGTTTTTCTAAGTCTTCCTCAAGTGCCCTGTAATACAGATGGGTCCCAGATGTAGCTGAGAGCCCAGCCACAGGCATTTGCTTATGGGAGTGGCTCTCAGGATGGAGGTGGCTTTGAGCAAGGTTTGCAGTGTGTATTTCCCAGGCCAATCCAGATGGGTGGGGAAGTAGAGGGGTTTTGAGTATCAGTGGGAGCTGAGGGGCCCCTCCTTAACCAGGTTGGTGTAGGGCTCTCACCAAGCAGAAAAAAAATAACATGAGGGACTGCACCTGTGGCTCAAAGGAGTAGGGTGCTGTCCCCATATACCAGAGGTGGCGGGGTCAAACCTGGCCCCAGCCAAAACTGAAACAAAACAAAACAAAACAAAACAAAACAAAACAAAACATGAGCCACAACGTGGATGAGGGACTTTGCCCCAGGGTTCAGTAGAGCTGAAGGATGCTGTCCTCCCGTAATCAAACATTTCTGTGAGTCACGTGCTTTATTCCCTGCCATGAGCAGAGTTAGTGAATACTTTATTTTTCTCTCCAGAGAGAGAAAGAGAGAACTTTCCTGAGAGAACTATTTTAATTATGTGGCTGGACTAAGTTTTAACCAAACAGAACTACTAGTTAACTGCTTTCCTTTTCCCTCCTCTAGTCTCCCCCAGAGTGAGTGGGGAGTAGTGAGATGAGACCCCCGGGTGGGGGGAGAGGGGACAACATTAAATTTGTGACCACATTACACATGAAACGTACATCTAAAGACCTGGGTTTGTGTACAGGCACCTCCGTTCACTTAACCGCTCTCTTAGCTTCGCCTTGTATGTGAAATGGGGCTGGGAATCCCTCCCTTCATGTATCATTTTGCATGAGAGAGAACGGGCTTTGTAACTGGCAAGAAGCACTCCTAATATTAGTCATCAAAATTGTTATAAGAGAATATAGAGCCATACAGTAGATTGTTCAAGGATAGTATTTGGAATAAACATCCTTCAGAAAGTTACATAAATATATTATCTCATGCATTCAACTGCTTATTTATTATACAGAGTTATCTGAATAACCATAGGTACCGGTAGTGAACACACCCTCCTGGCAATTCATTTCTCCTCCTGGTTATAGACCATATTCTTTGGCATGAAAAAGGAGCAATTCTCCCAATCACAGCCCTCCTGGCCCTTGTTGGGCCAATCCGAGGCCTTACTCTTGATGTCCTACTAACAGGTTGGTGGAGAAGAGTTAATTTTTTATTCTCTGATTGTTAGGCTTTAAATCAGAGCTGTTGCAGTCCATCTGCAGGAGGAGAGAATGAAGTCAACTCACAGGCAGATAAAAGGAAATAGGTACAGAAGTGGCCGGGAAGGAGGAGTGCATATCCCTGGTAGCAGCTATTCCCAACTTATCCCCTTTATATTAGTTAACACATCTCCATTTTTCTCTAGTTAGTTTGAATGGGGTTTCTGTCACTTGTAATGAAAAAATGTCTGTAAACTGTGCATCTCAAATTGACTAGTGCAAAATGAAACTCCCCTCTGCTCAATCTTCCCCTGCCTTTTTATTCACATTTCCATCAATGATATCCACACTGGGCCTGTTGACCCTGTTGGATTCCTGGCCCACTCTCTGTGCTCTCCAGACTCTGGTCACTTTTCCTTGCTCCAGGCTGGTTCAGGTCACTTTTCTTTGCTTCACGCTGGATTGCTGCAGTGGCTTATTAACTTGTGTCTCTGGCACCAGTCCTTCCTGCCTTGTTCCATTCTCCACTCTCCTGCAAGAGGGATCTTGCTAACTTGAAATTTCATCATGTAGTAGGCCTCTGCCCCAGGCACTTGGCCCTGGTTACATGCTGTGAATCCCTGGTAGGTTTTACTAGACACAACATCTTAATAGATTTGACCACAAGGCTTTATATTCATTCAATACTTCATGGGGATAATGAACGCAATTTGGGAAATAATATTCTAGAAGATTTTAAAGGCAACAAGCAATTTTCTTGCTTTCATTTTTACAAAACTGTTAGCATTCTTAGATTTCTTTTTCTAATTTCAAAATATTAATGGGGGTACAAATCAAATGTGTTTATTACATGGATAGCTTTTAAAATGCTTACTTCAGACTATTAGTGTGCCCATCACCTAAACAGTGTTCATTGTACCCAATGGGTAAGATTTTACCCCTCCTCATCTCTCCTCCCCCCCCTTTTGAGTTCTTTAGAATGTGCCATTTTAATAATCATCATATCTGACATTTATTGAATCTTATTATAGGCCAGGCAATGCTAAACATTTTATATTATCTAACCTCCAAAACAGCCCTTGAGGTTGTTATTATCTGCATTTCATAGGTGAGGAATATAAGCATGGGTTAATCTACATAAATTCACCCAGGTGATAAATAGAAGATTTGGGATTTGGAATTAGGATTTCTTGATTCTGAAGCTTGCACATTTAACCGCTAGCCAGTATTTTTCAAATCTTTTCTTTAAAAAAAAAAAATAGCCCTGCGGTTCTACAGATGTCTCAGAAAGATGGAAGAAAGAAGGGAAGAAGTTGATGAGGGTAGACAAACTCTGTGAAGTTGTGGGTCCCAACCAGAGCATTCATACTTTTATCGCTTTTTCTTGCATAAATGGTTGTAACATGTTGGAAACTACTGCATTACTTGAAACTGTATTTTATTTAAAGGAAATATGCTCCTTTCTGTAAAGACACTGATGGAGTCTGATATGTGGAGTTAGCTCGCTCAGCTTGTTTCATTGGTAGTTCATGTTTATGGAACCAAAGGCTGCACAAAGTTTACTTACCTGTCTTCCGAAGCTCATGACATAGAGACATAGATTGGGATGGGCATAATGGAAAACTCTACCTGAGCCCACCTGTTTCTCACCTAGATACTAGATTTAGGAAAGGGTAATTTTTCAAGTGGAATGCTGGCATAAGGTATTGAGGGATATTCAGGAGACTCATGGGTCTGAGGAACTTGCAAAAATCAAAGATGTAAAACAAAGTGAAAACAAAGAAAGGAAATGCAAACTGAGTGGAGTTCTCGAAGGGCATGTTCCTTAAGTATCTCGATAACTTAGTTGAGAACTTGATTCAGGATGAAATCTGCTTTGTTTTAGATTTCTATCCTCGAGCCACAGCCTGGCTAGCATAGATCTCTCCCGTCTGGCTTGGTTTCTTTTCTCCCTACCCTTGCTCTGCTAACTTAAACAACATCTTGTTTCCTGCCACTCAGGTGCAATCTGTCTAAACACGGATGTGTGCACAACCTCAACACTCCTTTCCCCCCGTGATATAAACCTCCTATACTGCTGGGGATTTCTGCTTCATTTCTGGTTGCTGTCCGGGGGCTGTGCCTAAGTCAGGACTCACAGCGGTTAACACTGTTGGGTTTCAGTGAATACTAGCTCAGATCATCCTAGTGATTATAAATTCTAAGGTGTTTTCTCTCCAGTAATATGCCTTTTATCTGTGGCCCTGGGGAAGCCAATCTGATTTATTATTGTTTAACTGGCTGTTAAGTTAATTAGTGCTGCTAAGGAATTAGATATCTTTGATTGCAAGAGTTTTGTGCATAAGCCTCTTTAATGTGGGGGAATTGTACAGTGAATTTGAACCTCAGAAAGAAAAATTCTATTAGGTGGCTTCCTGAACTGCAATTCTTTTGATTTATGAATTTCAAGCCAAGCAGTAAGGCCACTCTTTGGCACCTTTCAATTCATAGGCAGCACATTAAGGCAGGCTTAAACCCAGAATTAAGTCTGCTCAGTGCTACATGGTGTGGATGCAAGTTAGGGACTGAGTTACACAAGGTTAGGGACTGAGTTAGACAGGAGAGGACAAAGGGACGTGGTGGGTGGGAAAGGTGCCACCAGGCTTCCCCCTCCTACCATTTGCTTCTGCATGGAGTTACTTATGTTACTGTGATGTGTCAGATATTTGTATATGCTATAGTGATAAAAAGTGTTCTTACTGGAAATTGTTATTTAGATACTTTTATGAAGAAAAGTTTCTCAAAAGCTCTCAAGGGACCCCAGGAACAAATGTGTTTGATCAATGGTTGGAGCATCTGTAACCTTGGTGTCTTTCTTGGCTGAAATAAAATTGAATGTCATATACCCAAAAGCATGACATAAAATTAATTAAAAATAGCACCTCTTTTCCTCAGGGATTCCTAAATCCTAAATTTCAGCCTTTCAAAAGTTACCACAAAGATCATCAGGGATAAAAATGGTTATATTAAAATCCATGGGAGAATATTGATTTAAATTATGATAATATGACCTATTAAAGAGATGCACTCTGGTCTTCTGCAGACATGGCTAAAATAAATCCAGTTTTTGTTAATCTTTTGGGGGGAGAAAATGGAAGTTACTTATGCTAGTGGTCAGAAATTAAAAATAAGTGAAACTGGCTAAAATGAGTGAAACCTTCCTCTCTAATGCTGTTTACACAGAGTGGATCATCTCGACTAGTTTTTCACGCTTGTTACGGTTCTCTAATTATGAAAATAGCTCAAATGCATCACAAAATTAGAGAAATATCAAGCATGTTCCTGCCCATGTCAGGAGGATATACCATACTTGACACAGGTGCTCATGGCTGTAGGGGAAAGTATATATAATCGTAGTAGCTTCTGTGCTTAGTGGAGCTAGTCATTAGAGCCAAATACTTTATATGACAACTCAGATTGACTAACACCCAAATCATCTTCTTAACACCGTTTTCTTTTCTTTCTTTCTTTTTTTTTTTTTGAGACAGTTTCACTTTGTCCCCCTGGGTAGAGTGCTGTAGCATCATAGCTCACAGCAACCTCAAACTCTTGAGCACAGCCTCCCAAGTACCTAGGACTATAGGTGTCCCCCACAACACCCAGCTAGTTTTTAGAGATGGGGGTCTTGCTTTTGCTCAGGCTGGTCTCGAACTCCTGACCTCAGGCAATCCACCTGCCTTGGCTTCCCAGAGTGTGAGGATTATAGGTATGAGCACCATGCCTGGCCCCTTAACACTGTTTTCAAAGGAACAAACCTTTGAAAACCTCTGGCCAAACCTCTCCTATCTGGCCTTTGAGTTCAACAGGCAAAGCTATGGTGTGTTAAGTTGAGAACACGAGATCAGTTCTACCATGCTGAAAAAATTTCCAGACTTCAAATGAGTTTAAAGTAAAAAAAAATTTAAGATTTGGGTGGGAGCAGACACTGGAGAATGAATAAATGAATGCATTATTCTAGGGTACTAAGATCACAGAAATGTCTTATTTAAAAATAATCAATGGGGAACGGGAGAGCAAGATGGCGGCCGAGTAGCAGCTTCCCTGCAACTGGGCACTGTGAGTCCGAGGAGATAAGACTACAGGCATCTCTGACTGGTGGGATCTGCCTATAATTATCCCTTTGAGGATACAGGGAGTCAGCGAGAGACTTTTGGACCCCAAAAGGAGGACAAAAACAGTGGAAAACTGGCAAGTGGTTGCATGTGTTCGATCTGTCTAATCCTGCTGGTGGCTGTAAGTACAACAGCAGTGAGACTGCAAACCGGAAAGGCCTTACCTGTGAACTGTTTTGGTGTTTTTGGACTTGGCACTCAGTTGAACTGCCTTGGGGAGAGCTGGAGCAGGAATGTGGAGAACTTTGACCCTGGACTGAGCCACTGAGCTGGACGAAGCTAATAATGTTCGGCTGTGGGCTGCAGGGAGCCATTGTGAGAGAACTACCCTGGCAAGCTCCACCCTCAGGGTTGCAGAGCAAGGATCGGGTGAGAGCTAGTAATCTACTGACTGAGCAGCTTAAAGGCAGTGACTGAGCCACCTTACAGCCTTAACCCTCAGGGGCAGAGTGAGACCAGTTTTGGCACACTGGGTAAGTGGATAGCCACTTTAGCAGTGATCCCAGAGACAAGCACTTTCCTGGGAAAGCTTCTGCTTAGCCAATTTTAGAAGTTTAAAGTGCCTTTTAAAAGGGCTGAAGAGAGATTTAGGGTGTCAATCCTGTGGGGTTTGAGAAATCAGCAGAGGCCTCCAGTCGCATTGGCATTGTGATTAACATCTCATACCCCAGAAAACTACCTGTTGCTCAGACAATATTCAACAAGATATATATACTGCTTTATTTTTGGTTGTTTTTTGTTTGTTTGTTTTTTGTTTATTTTGTCATTGTTGTTTTGTTTTTAAATTTCAACCTTTTCCATACAGATTTTTTCTTTTCTTTTTCTTTCTTTTCTTTCTCCATTTTTCTAGTTTAAATACAATTTCCCATTGCTCCCTTTTTTAATAATTAGAACTACATTTTTGCTAGTGTTTCCACCCCTATTTGGTTTTTCATCCAATTTTATCCCGTAAAGTTTTCTGTTATCTTGCTTTGGTTTGATTTATAGCATTTTTGTCTTTCCTCTCTACTTGGTGGAAGTGGGGTACTGTGTCTGATCAGGTTAGCAAAGAGCTGCTGACCTCAAGGGAACCACCCAACTGGGCACCACCAGAGGTTGTTTTTTTTTTTAAGTTGTGTCAAAGTATCCTACTGTACACCTATATTGCTCTGTCACACTCTTTCTGTGCCTTTCTTCTTTTCGTCAATATTCCCTTTTACTCCCACCCTCTCCTTTCTCTATTTTCCCTTTCTTTCTTTCTTTCTTTCTTTCTTTCTTTCTTTCTTTCTTTCTTTCTTTCTTTTTCTTTCATCCCTTCCTGCTCTTCAACCTTCTCATCCTTCTGGTCCTGTACCAAAAGGACTCATCGAAACCTTAGTCCAGAGGCATGGGAACTTAAAGAGCAAGAGGAAGTAAAAGGAAAATTAGGGCAAGGAAACAGATAAAAGAAATCATTCATGAGGAAGAACCAGTGAAAACTCCTGGCAACATGAAGAACCAGCCCAGAGTGACCCCTCCAATGGAGAATGAAGTAGCTTCTGCAGAGGATTCCACCTATAAATAAATCTTAGGAATGACAGAAAGGGAATTTAGAATACACATGATGAAAACAATGAAGGAAATGATGGAAACAATGAAGGAAACTGCTAATAAAGTGGAAAATAACCAAAAGGAAATAAAAAACAGAATCAAATAAGGGATGAATGATATGAAGAATATAGAAAGGATATAGTGGAGCTGAAGGAACTGAAGCAGTCAATTAGGGAACTTAAAGA
>CAUYPK010108660.1:0-39306 GCA_963574355.1 Loris lydekkerianus | reverse complement strand
GTCACGTGTTGTTTTCCTGCTAATAAATTTGAGTTCTCTTTGGATTCCGGTTATCAGACCTTTATTGGAGGTATAACCTGCAAATACTTTCTCCCATTCTGAGGGCTGTCTGCTTGCTTTATTCACTATGCTCTTGGCTGTGCAGAAGCTTTTTAGTTTGATCAGGTCCCACTAGTGTATTTTGGATACTGCTTCCATTGCCTGGGGAGTCCTCCTCATAAAATACTCACCCAGGCCGATTCCTTCAAGAGTTTTCCCTGCACTTTCTTCAAGTATTTTTATAGTTTCATGTCTGAGGTTTAAATCTTTTATCCAGTGAGAGTCTATCTGAGTTAATGGTGAAAGGTGTGGGTCGAGTTTCAATCTTCTACAGGTTGCCACCCAGTTTACCCAGCACCATTTGTTGAATAGGGAATCTTTTCCCCACTGAGTGTTTTTAATTGGCTTGTCAAAGAAAATAAATAATTTTATCATAAGGACATTTGCACTAGATTGTTTATCACAGCTCAATTTACAATCATCGAAATGTGGAAATAGCCTAAATGCCCACCAACTCAGGAATGGATTAACAAGCTGTGGTATATGTATAGCATGGAATACTACTCAGCCATAAAAAAGATGGAGACTTTATATCTTTTGTATTAACCCGGATGGAGTTGAAACACATTCTTCCTAGTAAAGTATCACAAGAATAGAAAAGCATGTATGCAGTGTACTCAATACTAATACAAAGCCAGTAGACCATCTAATATACGCCCATATAAAAGAAAAAGTCAAATCAATTCAAGGTGGGGGAGCAGGAGAACAAGGAAGCAGGGAGAGTGGAAAAAAGTTTTCTTTAAAAGAAAGAAAAAAAGAAAAAGGTTTAATTAATATATTCCAATTTTCACTATTGGGGCAGCCCAAGCTGGTGGTTAGGAACACAGATGATGGTATTATACAGATAAGAGTTGAGGCTCTGGCAGCGCCAGTAGCTCAGTTGATAGGGTGCTGGCCACATACACCCAGGCTGGTGGGTTCGAACCTGGCTTGGGCCAGCTAACCAACAATGACAACTGCAACAAAAAAATAGCCAGGGCTCGGTGCCTGTGGCTCAAGTGGCTAAGGCACCACCCATATACACCTGAGCTGGCGTGTTCGAATCCAGCCTGGGCCTGCCAAACAGCAATGACAGCTGCAACCAAAAAATAGCTGGACGTTGTGGTGGGCGCCTGTAGTCCCAGCTACTTGGGAGGCAGAGGCAGGAGAATTGCTTGAGCCCAGGAGTTGGAGGTTGCTGTGAGCTATGATGCCATGGCACTCTACCCAGGGCAACAACTTGAGGCTCTGTTTAAAAAAAAAAAAAAAAAAAAAAAATAGCCGGGCATGAAGTAGATAATTTATTTCCAGGTGGTATGAGAGCCTGTAATCCCAGCTTCTTGGGAGGCTGAGGCAAGAGAATTGCTTAAGCCCAAGAGGTTGCTGTGATCTGTGACACCACAGCACTCTACCCAGGGCCACAGCTTGAGACTCTGGCTCAAAAAAAAAACACAGTCATTTATCTTAATATTTTAGTTTCTGAATTTAATATATTGACATAAGGTGCTAACAATGGGAAGCATGGCATAGCTTTATTGGGAAGATGAAGTAGATAATTTATTTCCAGTATTCAACCTAATGCCTGCCACATAATAAAAGCATAAAAAATGTGTTAAAAAAAGGAAATTCACTTTCTTCCCCTCTTCTCCATTCCCCCTTTTTTCTCCCTGTACTCCCCCCTTCTCCCTCTGTCGTCTACCCGCAAACTCTAAAAAAAAAAAAAAAAGAAAAAAAGAAAACTTATTTCTCTAAAGGAAAAAAATTATTGAAATGGACTGCCGAGAGAAGATAGGAGGTATCTATAACTAAGGGTTTAAACACCCAGCTACCCTGGATGAATTAGGCATTTGGTTCTTTATCTATAAAGAAGCAAACTGGGCCCAACAAGGTTGCTCTAGTCTGTAATTCTAGCACTCTGGAGGCCAGAGCAAGAGAATTGTTTGAGCTGAGTAGTTCAAGACCAGCCTGAGCAAGAGTGCGATCCAATCTCTCCAAGATATAGAAAAATTAGCCTGGCGAGGTGGCATGTGCTTATAGGTCCAGGTTACTTGGGAGCCTGAGATAGGACGATCATTTGAGCCCAGGACTTTCAGGTTGCAGTGAGCGATGATGACGCCATTGCACTCTAGCCCAGTGACAGAGCAAGACTCTGTCAATAAAATAAATTTAAAATAAATACAATTAAAATTAATAAAATAAAATACACTGGCTCCCTTGAAACCACATCTAAGTTTCAACATTCTAGGATTATTTACATTTACCTTGGTTCTGTAGCTGACAGTAATAATTAATGTCCTATACAATACAAAACACTGTTTATATTGGAAGGCATTATGAAAAATCCTTTATGTAAAATAGCTACTTAAAGTAATCCTTCAAATTTGTGCAGATCCTAGGTTACTCTGTGTGGCCTCAAGCAACTGCTTGAAAGCAGCCATATTTGATTTTTTTTTTCTGTGTAGTAAATTTAGAGCACTTTTCACATTAGGCCATTCTAGCAATGAGAAAGACAGATCTTCATATTTGTAAGTCTATCTTTTCTATCCTAATAATAAAAATCCATAAAAATTGGATTTGTGTTTTATTTAGTGAAAATCTCACCTCTTTAGAATTATCTGGTTCTTCTTGTAAGGCCAGTCGTGCCCATATGATAACTCTTTCTGCAGTTTTCTCAGCTTCAGCAGGAGGGAGAGACCTCAACAGAAGGAGACAATCTTCACCCTATAAACAGTGTTTGAAAGAAGAAACAACAGCTGGTACCTACAAGGATAATTTGGACTTATCTCTTTCTTTCTTTCTTAAACATGAAAAGACATCATTTTAACAAATAGATTATGGTTCAATGTTTTAAAAGTCTGAAAATTTCTTTCTTTTCTGTTGTTTTTGAGATAAGGTCACATTCTGACACCCTGGCTAGAATGCAATGGCACAATCATAGTTCACTGCAACCTCAATTTCCTAGGGTCAAGTGATCCTCCTGCCTTGGCCTCCCAAAGTGTGGCATTACAGGTATGAGCCACTGTACACAGTCCCCTGAAAATTTATAACAACAAACAATAAAATAAATTTAAGAGAAGTATTGTAAGAATGAAAAAGTAAACACCACATATACTCAATACTAAATTGGAACTAGTCAATTAATACTTTTGTGCACAAATGGAAGTAAAACTTAACGGAAATCAAGTGAGGGGAGGGGGAAAGAGGGGCAAGGTAAATTTACATCTAACTAGTGCAATGCGCATATTCTGGGTGAAGGGCACATTTACTAAGCACAACATTGACTTAAAATATACAAATGCAAATTTATATAACCAAATTATGTACACTCCTGTAATACTCAGAAAAAAAAAAACCCTAGGTACCTAAGATTTATTTAATTCTTAGACATACCTATAGTTATAGAATTGCATAAATATAAAGACATTTAAAAATATAAAGAACTTGAGAAAACATGCACCCTCTTCTGGAATCAAAGGATCCTGTAATATACAGAAAATGTGAGTCTGAGTTTTGTTAACTTCCAGAGTATGAAAGCCAGCTTTAAAAGAATTCACGGGGGGGGGGAGGGAAGGGTGGGTGGAAGGAGGGTGATTGGTGAGAATACACTTGTGGTGCATCTTACGATGGTATATGTGAAACTTAGTAAATGTAGAATGTAAATGTCTCAACACAATGACTATGAAATTGCCAGGAAGGCTATGTTAAACGTGTCAACCGGTCTGTGAAACTAATGTATGATGCCCCATGATCATACCAATGTACATAGCTATGATTTAATAAAAAAAAAAATAAAAGAATTCACAGATATGAAAAAAGTGACTGATCTAACATCCCATATTTACACATTGGTATAACTTTATTTTGAGCACATCTGTTTGGACGATTTGATGGGTTTCAATAATTTTTAAGCATTTAGTTAATAAAGAAGGCATATAAAATGACAATATAAAACTTACATTACCTGATCTCTATCAATTAGGTCAATAATTCTCAGACTATAGATCTCATCATCAGACAACATAAATGCTTGGGCTACCTTCAAAGCATCTTCTAGAGAAGATGGGACATCTTGTTTGAGAATGTATCTGACCACCCTCTGAAACAAGAACAATATGTACACTTCTTTGCTATGAAATCTCACAGAATCCAGAAGTCATTTGCTCATAAGAGCAAAGTAGCCATAAAATTAAAGTAACACAACAAAAAATAAACTGTATGAAAGATTAAAACATGATTTATATTCTGAATCATATGAAAGTCCATTCTTCTTTCTGCACATTTTAATTTACCATTTGTTTGTCCTTAATACTCTCACAAACTGAACACCCTATTAACCTTGTATCTAACAAAAGAAAAGTAGTGGAAAACCTAAATCTCTTAACCTCTCAGAATATAAACCTCATGAAATTTCCCATGCTGGCGTACAAATGGAAGGAAGGGGAAAAGATTCTTCATATAATGTACTTACCATTATTTCCTTATTTAAGAGATTCGCCTCTCTTATTCCATAGCCTCGAAGAAGCTTTTTCATCTCCATTAATTTGTAACTTTCCTGTAATAACTTGACTCTAAAAACAAATTTATTGATATAACAGGCATTGTGTTTTTTATGAAATACTATGGGATATAGTAAATAATAAAAAAAATGTAAATGAATGTCAACTCAAAACATTAGGTTTACCCAAAGCACAAAAAATAGGCACCCTGTAATCTTACTTGGGATGGTCCATTTCTAGGTGTTGTTTCACCAGCTGCTCCACAGCTGCACTCCAAGGAACCACTGCTGCATACATTATCTTAAGTACAGCATCAAATATGAGCTACAAAGAAATATGCAATGACTAGCTCTTGAATTTGTTTCATGTACACTAATGGTACTACCTAATCAGCAGAGATCTTCCATCAACCATATGGTAGTTTAAGAATATTCATCAACTGACTGCAGGAGTATATATTTCTTCCAATTTTCACACACAAATAGCAATTTTATTTTTTAGAAAAATTGAGAAGAGTATTTTGACTGCAGATAGCTAAGACATACAGCTTTATTACTTTCTACAATCTCTTGTCTCAAAACAAGTTTCATGATTTTATTTGCATTTTATAATGGGAACTAATAACAACGTGAAGTCAAAATAAAGGTATATTGAGACATAGTAAAAAACATCTACTTGTTCATATAACCACAGAAAAGCCTGGAAAGATATGCACCCAATTGTCCATAGAGATTCTTTTGGGGGTGGGCATTAGAAAATGTTCATTTTTTATCTTTCATAAATAAATAGAATTATAGATGATTTTCATTTTCTCATTCCTTTTTAATAGTATACAAATTATTCTTAACAAATATTTATATTTTTATGGGTCAGAAAAAAATCTTTAAGAAAAGATCCAGTGCTCAAAAGGGAAACCCAAATGGTTAGTGTTTACTTACATCTGTGTCAGATAAACACCCTATCACTGCCATGGCCTTTGCTTCCCATGGTGTTTCAAAAAGTGATGTAGACTTTGAGCTACATCTCTTCAGTAAATCCTAAAAAGGAATAAACATATATATGTTTATTAAAAATGTAAGACTCTCAGCTGAACATGGCAGCTCACGTCTGTAATACTAGCACACTGAGAGGCTAAGGTAGGTGGATCGCTTAAGCTCAGGAATTCGAGACCAGCCTGAGCAAGAGAAAGACCCATCTCTACTTAAAAAATTGAAAAATTAGCCAAGTATTGTGATGGGTGCCTATAGTCCCAGCTATTCCAAAGGCTAAGGTAAGAGGATTGCTTGAGCACAGGGGTCTGAGGTTACTGTGAGCTATGATGCTATGGCACGCTACTGAAGGTGACAAAGTGAGACTACATCTCAAAAAAAAGAAAGGTTCAGCGCTTGTAGCTCAGCAGCTATGGCGCCAGCCACATACACTGGAGCTGGCAGGTTCAAATCCAGCCTGAGCCTGCCAAACAACAATAGCAACTACAACCAAAAAATAGCCGGGCATTGTAGCAGGCACCTGTAGTCCCAGCTACTCGGTAAGCTGAGGCAAGAGAATTGCTTAAGCCCAAGAGTTTGAGGTTGCTGTATGCTTTGACGCTACAGCACTCTACCCACAGCTTGAAACTCTGTCTCCAAAAAAAAAAAAAAAAGCTGGGTGCAATGGCTTATGCCTACAGTCCCAGTTACTCAGGATCACTTGAGCCCAGAGTTTGAGGTTGCAATAAGCTATGATAAAGCTATGATAACAAAATTCACTCCAGCCTCGGCACAGATAGATATAAATAAATAGCCTTTATGGATATGTAAAACAGACCCAAAAGTTCTAATTAGTCATGATCATTGAACAATGGTCAAAAAATATAAAACTGGCTTGGCGCCTGTGGCTCAAGCGGCTAAGGTGCCAGCCATATACACCTGAGCAGGCGGCTTCAAATCCAGCCCGGGCCTGCCAAACAACAATGACGGCTGCAACCAAAAAATATCCGGGCGTTGGAGGGTGCCAGTAGTCCCAGCTACTTGGGAGGCGGAGGCAGGAGAATCGCTTGAGCCCAAGAGTTGAAGGTTGCTGTGAGATGTGATGCAACAGCACTCTACCCAGGGCGACAGCTTGGGGTAGAAGCTCCAAAAAATTGTCTCAAAAAAAAAATAATAAATAAAAAATAAAAAAAATTAATTTATATATATAAATATATAAAACTGTCAAAACTTCAGCCATCAGTTTTATAAGAAACTTGCTTGAAGAATCTACAAAGAAGATTGGTAAAGCATATTAATGTTAACAAAAAATAATTGTTAACCTGTTTTGAGCTCCTCCTCCTATTACCACACAATAGTGCTCTGGGGTAAGCCCACATATCTTTCTGCTAAAGGTTCTCAGTCAGTCAGTAGCTGAATGAACCCACATTCTTAACTAATAATGCTGCTTAACTCCTAATGGGAAAGCATGACGTTTCCTAAAGAGTTAAACCTTTAATACAATGATAAACTGTGTAGATCCAAGAAATAAGACTAAATCTAAATAAAAAGTTACCTCTATGTACAATAAAAGAAGTTCCTCCTCTTGCAAGCCATGTTCCTGCATATAAACTCTTATAAACTTCTCTAGGACAGAGGGGATAAGCTCTGGAGCCAGCACTTTATCAAACATTCGGAACACTATGGTGGTAGCATTTTCCTGGATGCCAAAAGAAAGCTTAAATGTAGACTCTAGCCATAACTGGATATAATACAGAAAATAATTCTGATGAGTTCAGATTTTTACCTTCTCAAAATCAGAGAGAGCCAATTTGCAGTTGTATTTCCTATGCAATGTAATCAACTCTCGCAAATTATTCACCAAAGTCCTTAACTGACAGACTTCCTCCGTGTTCTGATAATCCTTCTAAAACAAAATTGTTAAAATTGTTAAAGATATCTAAGTGTGCAAGGAAAAACAGATGGAGTCAGGATTATTTCATATAAAATAAGAAATAACCATGAAGGAAATTTTCTTTAAAAAAAAATAAAGAGGCTCAGCACCTGTAGCACAGTGGTTATGGCGCCAGCCACATGGACCAAGGGATTCGAGCCTGGCCTGGGCCAGCTAAACAACAACAACTGCAACAAAAAACAAATAACTGGGTGTTGTAGCAGACACCTGTATTCCCAGCTACTTGGGAAGCTGAGGCAAGAGAATTGCTTAAACCCAAGAGTTTGAGGTTGCTGTGAGCTATGACGCCACAGCACACTACTGAGGGTAACATAATGAGACTGTCTCAAAAAAAAAAAAAAAAAAAAAAAATTGGGGAGCTATAATAAATCATGATTGTATAACAAAAAAAAAAAAAGCAGTGTTTAACACAGCAAGAGAAATAAAGCTCTGATACGGAAATATACATTCCAATAATCAATAGACTGCTTAAAACCTGAAAAAAATTCACATTTTAAGAGAGTGTAGTCAGTAAGTGTAATTAATAACATGAATTTGCTATATTGGAAAATAGAAAGAAGGAAATTTATTACTTGTTTTAGGGTTCTGAATTTAAGGAATCGCAATTTCACAATATATGTTACTTTCACCAGTCGTGGTGGCTCAGGTCTATAATCCTACTACTCTGTGAGGCCAGGACGGGTGGAACATCCAAGCTCATGAGTTTGAAACCAGCCTGAGCCAGAGTGAAACCTTGTCTCTAAAAATAGTAGATATTGTGGTGGGTGCCTATAGTCCCAGCTATTTGAGAGGCTGGGGCAAGAGAATCACTTGAGCCCAAGAGTTTGAGGTTGCTGTGAGCTATGACACCACAGCAGTCTACCAAGGGTGACAAAGTAAGATTCTGTCTAAAACAAACAAACAAAAAATATATATATTACTTTCAATGTCACATTTGCTGGTACTAAACTGCATAACACTTCAGAGGTAAGATTATATTGACATGTCTCATGTAAGTTTTCAAACTAAATTATGGCACTCCTGAGAAACATTTTATAAAATACAACAATATATATTGTAAATACAATAAATGCTTTCTAGTTTTTAGAAATCAAGGGAAAAAGAAATAAATTTAATAAATTTAGAAGCCAAATAATAGATAGAGTCTCACTTTGTCGCCCTCAGTAGAGAGCTGTGTGTCACAGCTCACAGCAACCTCCAGCTCTTGGGCTTAGGTGATTCTCTTGCCTCAGCCTCCCGAGTAGCTGGGACTACAGGCGCCCACTACAACACGCAGCTATTTTTCTGTTGCAATTTGGCTGTAGCCGGGTTCAAACCCACCAGCGCCCTACTCACTGAGCCACAGGTGCTGCCCCTCTAGCACTGTTATTCTTAACAGACTGCCAGAAAGTCCTAAATGTTTTACAATTCAACATTTAAAAAAATCATTGACACTTTGGCCATAATGGCAGTTAGAATATGTAAGGAACACAATCAGGCCAAGGGGTAGCTTACTAGTTCAAATAAAAGAAGGAGACCTGATTGATATAGCCTTTGAAAACTAATCCTAATGAATAATTAAGGTTTATTCTTTTAAAGAATTATGAAATGCTGTTAAATGCAGACAATTCCAATTATACTACTTAAGAGAACTTCTCTATATTGTCTCTCTTTTGGTTGGTTCAATAAAGAAAAATAGTGCATTAAAATATGTTGAAGTTATAACACAAATATCAGAAAGGTAAGAATGCAAATTGTCCTTTATGTGGATATGAAGGGCATAAAAGGAACATAAAAACAAGAAATTTAAGAAGTAGACATATTTCCAGATAATTTTCTCTACATACTGTAGACAAAGCCTTTAACATAAATTGACTGTTTCAATATTAAAAATTCATTCTTCTCATCATACCAAGGAAATCCAATGCCAAGAGGAAGCCAATCCCAACTCATCTGTTTTTTCTGCTGTGAAAAATATCTCTGCCAGTTGAAGTGCATTTTCTGGCCAGTTTACCTTTAAAAAATATTATAGACCATTAAAAACAATGATTTATGTTGTTGGGAGTGTGCAAAATCTCTTTTTAATGTTAAGTGAACTGATATTACCTTGTCAGTTAATTCAAGGTTCCTGGCTACTTGCTCCAACCATTTTGCAATAATTTTCTGAAATAGACATATTATTTAAAAACTAAATTCTCAATGGAATAACTAAAAATCTCCACAATCACATTTAACTAACACTCACGGGTTACTATAACTAACTCATGTCAACATGAATTAATCTTCAACAATCTAAGATAAAAAATAAAAATAAATCATTCATAGTAGAAATACTGAAAGTAACTCACTTGTCCTTCAGGTACAGTTCTTCTCACAAAAGGAATCACATCATTTTTAAACCATGGACAGAGTTTTTGCAAAGAGACTGGTGTAGAAATTGAGTTGAGAAAGTACTCAAGCATTTTCAAGTCAAACTTCCTTTCGAAGTTTGCCTAAATTATAAGGAGTAAAGAATTAAGATATACCCAACAAATTTAAACTGGCAGCTTTAAATAAATTGGCAAAGAACTATTATAAAGTCATTTCAAGGAACATCCCACTTATTTAATAATGAGTGCTAAAAGAGATTTATACCACATAAATTGAGTCTAATTGGGAGCCACACTTTCTATGAAATCTCACAGTAGAGACTATCAAATAACAGATCAGGTGGCAGAGGAACTGGCCGACAATATTCTAAGGAAAACTTAATTGGAGGTGAAAGTACAAATCTGACCAAGCAATGTAGATATTAATGGCATCGTGGCAAGATAACACTTTTTGGACCTAATGTTATATGCCAACAGCAGGCAACGTTAGGGATTCAGATAAGCATATTTAATAGGTAATATTTGACCATAATCGGAGCTGCAGTATGAACACTTTCCATCAATACTACATTAGAAAGCCCACTAATAAATCACATAATAAAAATGTTGCCTTTTGAGCTAAGATTAGGAGCTAGAGGCTCAGCTCCCGTAGCTCAGTGGTTATGGTGCCAGCCACATACACCAAGCTGACGGGTTTAAACCCAGCCCAGGCCTGCTAAACAATGACAACTACAACAACAAAAATTGCCAGGCATTGTGGTGGGTGCCTGTACTCCCAGCTACTTGGGAGGTTGAGGCAAGAGAATCACGTAAGCCCAAGAGTTTGAGGTTGCTTTGAGCTATGACGCCAAAGCACTCTACCAAGGGTGACTCAGTGAGACTCTGTATAAAAAAAAAAAAAAAAAAAAAAAAAATTCGGAGCTAGACTCCTAATGACAAGACAAAATAAAGTTCTTCATTGTATTTCCTCTGATTTAATATCACCATATCACCAGAGGACAATTTTCTCTGGGGTAAGTCCTATTTTATAAAACAATCCAGGCTCAGCGCTTATAGCTCAAGCAGCTAAGGCGCCAGCCACATACACCAGAGCTGGTGGTTTGAATCCAGCCCGCGCCTGCCAAACAGCAATGACAATTATAGCTAAACAATAGCTGGGCATTGTGACCGGTGCCTATAGTCCCAGCTACTTAGGAGGCAGAGCCAAGAGAATCACTTAAGCCCAGGAGTTGGAGGTTGCTGTGAGCTGGTAGGAGCACAGCACTCTATCCAGGGCGACAGCTTGAGGCTCTGTCTCAAAAATAAATAAATAAATAAATAGAAACGATCTAAGAACGTTCTATTACCCAGTCAAACTTGCCACCCTGTTGGTTTCCAATATCGATTCAATCACCTATCTCAGGAGTCAGAAATTAAGGGAAATATTGCAAAACATGTTACCCGATGTCTAAGCCAAAGATATTGTGCACAAACAAGGTTTCCTTCTCTTAGCTGTAAAAAAATATCTTTAAGATCGTCTTCATTATTCAGAAATTCAATCCAAGAACTACAACTAAGAAGACAAAGAGAAGAAAAACAGTTACTTCATAAAAAAATTAAGATTCTACTTTACAAGTGGATATCATTATGCATTTTAACTAGTTTGTTTTCCTAATAAAGTTGAAAAACATATTTAAAAACAGTTCTAGCTTTGCCCAGTGGCAGTAATATAGCCAATGAGGTTTATCCAAGGCACGATTATTGTTAATTGAAAACTATTCCCAATAACCCGCCCTGACAATTTGCAATATAGCTGGCATTGAAATTTTTGATGATCTCTACAGACTGAATAATTTGATTTTTAAAAAATAAATAATAAAATAAATTAATTAAAACAGTTGCAAGTTTCCTTCTTACCCTAGACCCACAGAACTCTTTCCTAGAACTTTTCTAGGTGTCCTCTTGCAGGACCTTTCTCAGATAATCACCATATACGAGGGCGGTCCAGAAAGTGCCCAGGCAAGCATGCCTCTATTTTTTCTTATTTCTTGGACAAATACCTCCTGGACAATCCTCATACACAAACAGTTTTTTGGGTTTTTTGTTTTGGGAGGGGGATAGAGTTTCACTTTGTCACCCTCAGTAGAGTGCCATGACATCACAGCTCACAGCAACTTCAAACTCTTGAGCTTAAGCAATTCTCTTGCCTCAGCCTTCCAAGTAGCTGGGAGTACAGGCACCCACCACAATATCTGGCTTTTTTAGAGATGGGGTCTCGCTCTTGCTCAGGCTGGTCTTGAACTCCTAAACTCAAGCAATCCATGCATCTCGGCCTCCCAAATGCTGGGATTATAGGCATGAGCCACCCACTGCACCCGGCTTATACATAGTTGTTTTTAATTTTTCTTTTTTTTTTTTTTTAGAGATAGAGTCTTAGTCTGGCTCCCTGAGTGCCATGGCTTCAGAGCTCACAGCAACCTCAAGCTCTTGGGCTCAAGTGATCTTTTGTCTCAGTTTTTTTTGTTTTCAGTAGAGACAGGGTCTTGCTATTGCTTAGGCTGGACTCAAAACTCTAGGAGTCAAGCAATTCTCCCAGCAAAGCCTCTCAAGTAGCTGGGATTCTAGGCATTTTTAATTTCTAAGTGAGTAAATTTTTTATAAATGGTGTTTATACTCTAAAAACCCAATTTTATATTATATTGGCCAAGTCTGGTGGCTCACACCTGTAATCCTAGTACTTTAAGAGGCCAAAGTGGGAGGATTGCTTGAGTCAGGAGTTTGAGATCAGCCTGAGCAAGAGTAAGACCTCCATCTCTACTAAAAACAGAAAAAAATTAGCCAGGTCTAGTGGTACAAGCCTATAATCCCAGCTACTCGGGAGGCTGAGGCAGAAGGATTACTTGAGCCTAGGAGGTAGAAGTTACAATGAGCTAGGTTATGGCACTGTGTGACAGAGTGACTCTGTCTAAAACTAAATAAAAATAATATATATATGTATATATGTTATTGATACTCACACCAAATCAGCACACATTAAACATTTAGGTTTTTTTCTAGTTTTTTGTTATTCCACAATACTGCAGTGACCACTCAATCCTGAATAAAGTTCATAAACAGAGACGAATAATCCCTTAATATTGTAATACCCAACAAAAAGACCCCTAAAGGCCCCTAACTGTCTCACCCCGAGTCCCCACACGTCTCAACCCCACTCCCACCCCACCTCCCCTGGCAAAATCCGGGAACAGGTTTCAGAATAGAATAAGAAAATTCCCTGAGTTCTCAAAAACTCCTAGCCACAGGTAAAACAATGGGGAAAGCTTACTCCAGCAAAGTTTCCCAAGCTAAAGGTGTCCCAGTGCCAACTGCCACGCTGTAGCCCCTCCTGAGCCAACTCTATAACCCCGCCCCTGGCCTAACCAGCCACGTTCTGCTTCTGTGCTCGCCAGCTTGACTGCCAACACAGCACAAAAAAGGTATAAAAGGCACCCTGCTTTTCTCTTCAGGGCCATTTGCCCTTTGCAGGTGTAATAAACCACCATCTGATTTATACCTAAAGTGGGGTATGAGTCGTTCTACAGGTGGTACATGAGTACAACAATATGATGAAAGATAGATAAAATCCCCAAAAGTCCACATCATGCTTAAATGATAAAGCAAACAAACATTTCTGTTAAAGTCAGGATCAGGAGATGGATACCTACTAGCACCATTACTTAATAATGTTCTATAAGTACCAGCCAACGAAATTGGCCAAGGAAAAAGGAAAATCAAGAACTGACAAGGGAAAATTATCATTATTTGAATATATAATTTTATACCCAGAACAAATAAGATTGAATGATTATAATGAGTAATAAAGGAATTCAATAAGGTAGGCAGGTAAAGTTTTTTTAAATCAGTAGCTGTCTACATCCTTTAGAAAATATGATGGAGAAAAGTTCCATTTATAGTAGTAAAAAAAATGATAAAATAACACTGCATAAAACTTACAAAAAATGTGCAAAATCTATATGACAAAACCTGAGTAGATACCACTTGGGACATAAGAAAAAAGAGCAGAGGAGGGGATTCTATAGAAACACATACTATCCAAAGAAGGAAGACTCAGTACTGTAAAGATACTGGTTCTCCCCAACATGATCTTAGGTTCAGCACATTCCCTCCCAAAATAAAAAATCTGAAAATCCTTATAAAAGGATGGGCACAGTGTCTCCTGCTTGTAATCCTAGCACTCTTGGGAGGCTGAGGCAGGTAGATTGCTTGAGCTCAGAAGTTCAAGACCAACCTGGGCAAGAGTAAGACCTTGATGCTATGAAAAATAGAAAAATTAGCGGGGTATGGTGGTAAGCAGGCTGAAGTTCCACCTACTCAGTGGGGTAAGGCAGGATGATCTCTTGAACCCACAGTGGGGTGAGGCAGGATGATCCCTTGAACCCACAGTGGGGTGAGACAGGATGATCCCTTGAACCTAGGAGTTTGAGGCTATAGTCAGCTATACTGATACAACTAAAGTCTAGCCTAAATGACAGAGAGAAATCCTGTATCAAAAAACATGAAAAACAGGCTTGGTACCCGTAGCACAGTGGTTACAGCACCAGCCACATACACCAAGGGTGACAAGGTCAAATCCGGTCCAGGCCAGCTAAACAACAATGTCAACTGCAACAAAAAATAGCCGGGCACTGTGGCAGGCATCTGTAGTCCCAGCTACTTGGGAGGCTAAGGCAAGAAAATCACTTAAGCCCAAGAGTTGGAGGTTGCTGTGAGCTGTGACACCTATCAAGGGCATAGTGAGACTGTCTCAAAAAACAAACAAAAAACAACCAAACAAAACCAAACCAAAAACAAATGAAAAGAACAACTCCAGAGAAACAGACCAAGGATACAAAGAGAAAAACTTTTGACCTCAAAATATTTATGGTTGAGCTCAGTGGCTCAGGCCTATAATCCTAACACTTTTACAGAGTAAGGCTAATGGATTGCTTGAGCTGAGGAGTTTGGGGAGACCAACCTGAACAAGAGCAAAAACTCATCTCTACTAAATTAGAAAAACTAGCAGGACATGGTAGTGCACGTCTGTAGGCTCAGTTATATAGGAGACTGAGGCAAGAGGATCCCCTGAGCCCAGGAGTTTAAGGTTGCCGTGAGCTATGACATTACAGCACTCTAGCCTGGGGCAACAGAATAAGACTATCTCAAAAAAAACTAATATTTACCTCAATCAAAACTAAGACTCAAAAATCATGGCGTTGTAGTAATTTTTTTTGAGACAGTCTCACTATGTTGCCCTCAGTAGAGTGCTGTGGTGTCACAGCTCACAGTGACCTCAAACTCTTCAGCTTAAGCATTTCTCTTGCCTCAGTTTCCTTAGTAGCTGCCACAATGCCCGGCTATTTTTTTATTGCAGTTGTCATTGTTGTTTAGCTGGCTGGGTATGGGCCGGGTACTAACCTGCCAACCTCAGTGTACATAGCATAGCCAGTGCTGTACCCATTGAGCTATGGTAATATTTTTTTCTAATACTTTATTTTTACATATCAGATTGGCAAAACCCAAAAATTTTAGGAAATAGTGTTGGTGAATGAATGAGGAAATGGGTTCCTTCTTATTCCATCTATCAGAGCAAATACATTTGGAGAGCAGATTTAGATGTACTTAACCTTTATTTTAGTAATGACAATCCCAGGAATTGAATTCATGGAGATACTAACACCCCTCCAGAAACACAAATTCACCCAAAGAAATCCTGCTATTTTAATAACATTTCAAAAACATATCTAATTCATAACCTAAAAATTAAAAATGGGAAATATATGCACCTGAATTTTTCTGGTCCAAATGCTCCATAAAAAGTAGTCAACTTTGCATGAGCCCTTAATACCTAAAGGGAAAATAATTTGATAATCTGAATATTGTGTGCAATGATACTGAAATAAAAAACACCAAAAATCAGTCATTCTATTTCTGAAGTCTTATAAACATTTACATTTTATCCAATATTATTTGCCAATTTCTATAAACACAACTTTAACATAAAAGAAAAAAATGTGGAATAGTGAAAACATTTTCAATTACATTCAATTATAATTGTGGGAACCCTTCAAAGTCAGTTTTCCCACAGATTTATAAGTGTCCTTATGGCAAAATCTACCTGGATTATATCAACATTTATTTTGAGCTAAGAATTTAAATAGATATATGCTCATGTACATGCTCACATGTGCTTCAAAACCACCATAATCATCATTACAGTTTTACATTTATTTGCATGTTTAACAGCTACCAGGTATTTAGCAAAATGGCTTATAGAAATTATTTCCATCAAATTATTTTGACTTTGACGTCAAAATGACCCTAAAAGGTAAAGACCATTAGTCTTCCCATTTTGTAGATGATTGGGTTCAGTAGCTTAAACTACTGGATTATAGGATTATAGGCATAATCCTAGCACCCTTAGAGACTGAGGTGGTAGACTGCTTGAGCTCAGGCGTTGGAGGCCAGCCTGAGCAAGAGTGAGACTCCCGTCTCTACTAAAAATAGAAAAACTAGCCAGACATTGTGGCAGGCACCTGTAGTCCCAGCTACTGTGGATTCTAAAGCAAGAAGATCACTTGAGTCCAAGAGTTTGAGGTTTCTGTGACCTACATCGCCATAGCACTCTACCCAGGGCAACAGAGGGACTCTCTGTCTCAAAAACAAAAAAAAATAGATAACTTGCTCTTGAAAAAAGACAAGCCCATCTTGAATGGAAAACATATTATGAAGGTAAATCCTCCCCAAGTTAACCTATAAATTTAATGTAATTACCTCTTTTAAGCCATCAGAATAAATAGAAACAGTTTTATCTTCTTTCTTCAAAAGCTAATTAAGAACAATAAAAAAGAGTGATAAGAACATTTGCTATGTTAGGATTATCGTTTTTATAACCAAAGGAACTTGTAAAGCATTGATATTAAAATTTTCACAAAAGAGGATGAATTTTCTATGAATTAACAAAAAAACTGAATGTTAAGTCTAAGATGAATACTAAATAAAGAAATTAAATATTTAAACAAATAATGCATTTTATCAAAATGGTCTGTAAGATTTTGCCCATGTTACATCTTGGTTTTAAGGAATATAACTAGCAACAATACTGATAGGTCAATGAGAGGAACAATCTACTACCAAAGTAACGTTATTTGCAATAGCAAAGAACTCATGTTAAAAAACATGTACAATAGAAAAATACATTCTTTTGCATAAGACAAACGAGTTCAAACATTACCAAAACTTACCCTCCACTTCATACCCTGCTATGGAAAAAAAATGTGCTGGCAAGGATGTAGAGAAATTGGAACCTCTGTGCACTGTTTGTGGGAACGTCAAACAAGTGTAGCAACTGTGGAAGATAGTATGGTGGTTCCTCCAAAAATTTAAAGTAGAATTATCATATGATCCAGCAAGTCCACCTTTGGGTATGTTCTCAAAAGAACTGAAGTAGGGACTGGAATGGACATTCATATACCCATGGTTATATATTTTTTATTTTTATTTATTTATTTATTTTTGAGACAAAGTCTCACTTTGTCACCCTCCATAGAATACCGTGGTGTCTTAGCTCACACAGCAACCTCAAACTCTTGGGCTCAAGTGATTGTCTTGTCTCAGCCTCCCGAGTAGCTGGGAGTACAGGCACTCGCCACACCTGGGTATTTTTTTTTTTTTTTTTTTTTTTTAAGAGATGGGGTCTTGCACTTGCTCAGGTTGGTATTGAACATGTGAGCTCAGGCAATCCACCTGCCTCCACCTCCTAGAGTGCTAGGATTATAGGCATGAGTCACCATGACCATCCTTACA
Organism: Loris lydekkerianus; assembly: GCA_963574355.1. Taxonomy (NCBI): domain Eukaryota; kingdom Metazoa; phylum Chordata; class Mammalia; order Primates; family Lorisidae; genus Loris; species Loris lydekkerianus. The sequence continues at coordinate 21,641 of CAUYPK010108660.1, read as the reverse complement.
CCCATGATTGCAGCAGCACTACTCACATTAGCAAAAACATGGAAGCAACACAAATGTCCTTCCACAGAGAAATGGATAAACAAAGTGTGGTATTTACATATAATGGAAACTATTCAATCTTAAAAAGGAAAGAAATTCTGTTCTTTGCAACAATATGAATGAATCTGGATGACATTATGCTAAGTGAAATAAGCCAGTCACAAAAGACAAATACTGTACCTCACTTAATGTGAGGTACTCAGAGTAGTCAAAATCATGGAGACAGACAGTAGATGGTGGTTGCCTGATGTTGGGAGGAAAGGATTACTGTTTAATGGGTACAGAGTTTTGGTTTCACAAGATGGAAAGAGTTGTGGAGATTAATGGTAGAGATGACTGTACATCACTAGAAATGTACTCAATACAATGAAACTTAAAAATGGAAAAGATGGGCCAGGCGTGATGGCTCACACCTATAATCCTAGCACTCTGTATTGTCTGAGCTCAGGAGTTCAAGACTAGCCTGAGTAAGACCAAGACCCAATCTCTAAAAAAAAATAGCCAGGCATTATGGCAGGTGCCTATAGTCCCAGCTGCTCGGGAGGCTGAGGCAAGAGACTCCCTTAAGCCAGTGGTTCTAAACCTGTGGGTCAAAACCCAACAGAAACTTTATTAAAGGGCTGCGTCATTAAAAAGGTTGAGAACCAACCAAAAAAAAAAAAGAAAAAATAGCGCAGCATTGTGATGGGCGCCTGTAGTCCCAGCCTCTCAGGAGGCTGGGGCAAGAGAATCACCTAAGCCCAGGAGTTGGAGGTTGCTATGAGCTGTGTGATGCCACGATACTCTACCAAGGGTGACAAAGTGAGACTGTCTCTTAAAAAAAAAAAAAAAAGGTCAAGAACCACTGACTTAAACCCAAGATTTGGAGGTTGCTGTGAGCTGTAACATCATAGCACTCTATCGAGGGTAACAAAGTAAAACTCTGTCTCAAAAAAAAAAAAAAAAAAAGGAAAAGATGGTAAATTTTGTCTCATTTACTTTAATAAAATAAAAACCAAATTTAAAAAAAAATTAGAAATAACCTAAATATCCATCAACTGATAAATGAAAAACAAAATGTTTCAATAGAGACTCAGCACCTGTGGCTCAAATGGCTAAGGCGCCAGCTACACCCCAGAGCTGGTGGGTTCGAATCCAGCTCGGACCCACCAAACAACAATGACGGCTGCAACCAAAAAATAGCCGGACATTGTGGTAGGCACCTGTAGCCCCAGTTACTTGGGAGGCGGAGGCAAGAGAATCACTTGAGCCCAGGAGTTGAGAGGTTGCTGTGAGCTGTGATACTACAGCAGTCTACCCAGGGCGACAGCTTAAGGCTCTGTCTCAAAAAAAAAAAAGTTTCAATAGAATATTATTATTATCATCATTATTTATTTATTTTTTTTAGAGACAGTATCACTTTGTCCCCTTGGTAGAGTGCGGTAGTATAACAGCTCACAGCAACCTCTAGCTCTTGGGCTCAGCCGATTCTCTTGCCTCAGCCTCCTGAGTAGCTAGGACTACAGGCGCCCACCACAATGCCTGGATATTTTTTTGTTGCAGTTTGGCCAGGGCTGGTTTCAAACCTGCCACCCTCGCTATATGGGGCCAGTGCCCTACTCACTGAACCACAGGAGCTGCCCCAGTAGAATATTATTAAGCAGGCCCAGCACCCATAGCTCAGTGAGTAGGGCACCGGCAACATACACCGAGGCTGGCAGGTTCCAGTGGACTGGGCCTGCTAAACAACAATGACAAACGCAACCAAAAAATAGCCAACCACTGTGGCGGGCGCTTGTAGTCCCAGATACTCGGGAGGCTGAGGCAAGATAATCGCTTAAGCCCAAGAGTTTAAGGCTGCTGTGAGCTGTGACGCCATAGCACTCTACCAACAGTGACATAGACTCTGTCTCAAAAAAAAAAAAAAAAAAAGAAGAATATTTATATATATATATATATATATATAATATGGCAATAAAAAGAAATATACAGTGATTCATGCTATAATGTAGATGAACTTTGAAAACATTATGCTAAGTGAAAGAAGCCAGACACAAAATTCCAGCACTTTGAGAGGTTGAAGCAGGAGGATCAGTGGAGACAAGGAATTCAGTAGTCTAGGTAATAAAGCAAATTTTTCTAAAAAATTTTCTAAAAAAATTTTTTTGAATTAGTGGGCCATGTTAACACACATCTGAAGTCCCAGCTATTTAGGACTATGGCAAGAGCATCACTTAAGCCCAAGAGTTCAAGCTTACAGTGAATTATGAATGCACTACTGTGCTCTAGCTTGGGTAATGGAGCAAGAGCCTATGTCTGAAAAACCAAAACAAAACAAAAAACAAAGCACACATACTGTGTAACTCCATTTATTTGAAATGTCCAATACAGGCAACTCTATAGAGATAGGAAATGGATTAATCATTGCCTGAAGATGGGAGAAAAGAGACAATGGGGAGTGACTATTAATAGAATTTCTGTTCAGGGTGATGAACAAGTTCTAAAATTAGGCTTGGCACCTGTAGCACAGTGGTTATGGCGCTAGCCACATACATAGAAGCTGGTAGGTTCGAACCAGGCCTGGGTCAATTAAACAACAATGACAACTACAAGAAAAAATAGCCAGGCGTTGTGGCAAGCATTTGTAGTCCCAGCTACTTGGGAGGCTGAGACAAGAGAATCACTTAAGCCCAAAAGTTCAAGGTTGCTGTGAGCTGTGATGCCACTGCACTCTAGTGAGGGTGACACAATAAGACTGTCTCAAAAAAAAAAAAAAAAAGTTCTAAAATTGACTGTGGGAATGGTTGCAAATACTTAGTGAATACGTTAAAAATCACTGAACTATATATATACGTACACATACACCCACACACACACATACACATATATATCAAGTAAGAGAGGTTCAAACGCCTGGGCAAGAGATCCTTCTGTCTCTCCATACTTTAAATGAGTGAAATATATGGAATTTGAATTATCTCAATAAAACTATTATGAAAAAATTTATTTTTTTTATAATAGTACACATAGAGAATACAATAGGAGGAAATAATGTATTTGGAATGACAGGATTATGACAACTGATTCTTTTGGCCGGGCGCCGTGTATCCCGCTTGTAATCCTAGCACTCTGGGAGGCTAAGGTGGGTGGATTGCCTGAGCTCACAAGCTCCAGACCAACTTGAGTCAGAGGACGATCTCGTCTCAAAAAAAAAATAAAATAAAAAATAAAAATAGCCAGGCATTGTGGCAGGTGCCTGTAGTCTCAGCTACTTGGGAGGGTGAGGCAAGAGAATTGCTTAAGCCCAAGAGTTGGAGGTTGCTGTGAGCTGTGCCGCCATGGTACACTACCAAGGGCGACATAGTGAGATTCTGTCTCAAAAAAATAAAAAATACATAAATAAAACAAATTCTTTCTAAACAAACAAACAACCCCAACTTACCCTGTTTTTGGCATAATTGAGCATTTCCTGGGTGGTTTCGTAGGTTATCCACTGAGCCTTCAAACAGTAATTCACCACAAATTCATCATCCTGTTTCACAAATGCCAGATACAGTAAGGCAACCGGATATTCGTGAACACATCAATCTGAGTACTCCAGTATGTGACAGGGAAAACATACCTGGATTTTATGTAGATTTCCCTTAGCTTCATCTATAAGTTTTTCCCATTCAGTTTGTTCACTGGTGTCCCCTGAACTCAAGGCTAGTTTCTCCAATATATCATTTGATTTTACCTTGTAAACAAGCTGTAATATAAACATGTCACAAGAGACTTGAAGTATGACAATAATAAAGGATGACTTATGCTCGCAGCAAGCTTTGTGTGGTCCAGGAATAAGGTTTAAAGAAGGTAGCACTTCAGTATCTGAAAGGTAATCCAGATTACTTAGAGAAATCCAGAGAAACCACTGCTCTTTAGCCCTTACTAAATGTGTCAAGCAGGCCGAGTGAGGTGGCTTGCCCCTGTAATCCTAGCACTCTGGAAGGCCAAGGTGGGTGGATTGCCCAAGCTCACAGGTTTGAGACCAGCTTGAGCAAAAGTATGACCCCATCTTTAAAAAATAGCTGGGCATCGTGGCGGGTGCCTGTAGTCCCAGCTACTTAGGAGGCTGAGACAAGAGAATCACTTAAGCCCAAGAGTTTGAGGTTGCTGTGAGCTATGATGCCACAGCACTCTACCGAGGGTGACAAAAGTGAGACTCTGTCTCAAAAAAAAATAGCTGGGTATTGTGATAGGCATCTATAATCCCAACTTCTCAGGAGGCTGAGGCAAGAGAATCACTTGAGCCCAAGAGTTTGAGGTTGCTGTGAGCTATGACACCATAGCACTCTACCAAGGGCATCAAAGTGAGACCTTGTCTCAAAAAAAATTAATAAAATAAATAAGTGTGTCAAGCAGCATACTTCCACAAGCTAAGATGTGGAAGCAACCCAAGTGTCCACCAATGAATATAAATGTACATGAATATAAATGGCTTATTTTCACAATGTAATACTAATCAGCCTTGAAAAAGAAAAAACAAGGTAATTCTGCCATTGGAAACAGCATGATGAACCTGGAGAACATTATGTTAAGTGAAGTAAGTGAAGCACAGAAAGACAAATACTGTAATCTCACTTATATGTGGAATCTAAAAAAGTGAAACTCAGAGAGTAGAATGGTAGTTAGTGGAGGTTAAGAGAGGGGGAAGATGGGGAAACAGGGAAATGTTCAAAAGGGGCACTTACACAGAAGGAGTAAGTCCTAGAGATTTATTGCACAGAATGGCGAATATAGTTAATAAAAATGTATTGTGTAGTTCAACATTGCTAAGAGTATTTTTTTTTTTTGAGATAGAGTTTTACTTTGTCACCCTCAGTAGAGAGTGCCAGCACACAGCAACCTCAAACTCTTGGGCTCAAGCCATCCTCATTTCAGCCTCTTGAGCAGCTGAGACTATAGGAGCCTTTCGCAATGCTTGGCTATTTTTTAGAGATGGGTTCTTGCACTTACTCAGGCTGGTCTTGAACCTGTGAGCTCAGGCAATCCACCCAAATTGGCCTCCCCGAGTGCTAGGATTACAGGCATGAGCCACTGTGCCCAGCCCGAGTAAATTTTAAATGTTTTCACCACGCACAAAAAAGTGTGATGGATATGTTAATTAGTTTGATTTAATCGTTGCACAATGTAAATATATCAGAACATCACCATTGTACCCTGTATATAAATATATTTGTCAACTTAAAAAAAAGAACTTTATATGAGTTATCTCATTTAATTCCCATAAAAACCTAAGTAGGCATATAGACCTCATGATAACCCTTGGGGGACAAGTACTAATACATCCATTTTATGAACAAGAAAACTTAGACTCAAGAAAGGTTCAGTGATATGTCTGAAATTACACAGTCCAAAAGTGACAGAGCTGGTTTTTAAAAGATGACCACCATCACTCTGGAAGCCTGTGGTGGATAGATTGCCTGAGCTCAGGAGTTTGAGAACCCATCTCTAAAAAGAGCAGGGTGCTGTGGCAGGTGCCTATAGTCCCCGCTACTTGGAAGACCAAGGCAAGAGGACCACTTGAGCCCAAGAGTTTGAGGTTGCTGTAAGCTATGAGGCCACTGCACTCCACCAAGGGTGACAAAGTACGATCTCTCTCCAAAAAAAAAAAAAAAAATAAAAAGACCACCATTATGTTTCCCTTCCAGTTTTCTGAGTGTAGGAAAAGGATTTTAGTGGCTAGAGTTAGGAATACCCAAAATTTCAGGTTCCTCTTCCTGTGGATAGAACATGGACTTTTCCATGAATTCTCTAGTTCTGAAAATTAAACATAACAAAGAGTAATTTCTCTACTTCTCTCATTTCTTTCATTGGTGTAATGATTTTTTTTTTCCCCCTCTGTTCACCTCTTTTCAAAAATTAGTCATAAAATCTTTCAGATGTTCAAAAAGGTAATAATGTGATAAATATTCATGTACTCACCACCTTTTACTTACAAAATAAAGCATGTTACCCTCCGAAATAAATCATCCTCTTTCTCTCAACTGGAAGTATCCATCATTCTGGTTTCAGTACTTATTATTTCACTTATTTTGTTATATCTTAATATATTTCTAAAAAGCTCTCAGAATTATTCTGCATGTTTTAAAACATATTTTTTAAACAATAAACATACAAGTAACTAATACCTACTTAATAAACATTAATCCTTTTCTTTCTTTTTTTTCTGAGACAGAGCCTCAAGCTGTCACCCCAGGTAGAGTGCTGTGCCATCACAGCTCACAAAAATCTCCAACTCCTGGTCTCAAGCGATTCTCCTGCCTCTGCCTCCCAAGTAGCTTTACAGGCGCCCAGTAGGATTACAGGCGCCCGTCACAATGCCCGGCTATATTTTTGGTTGCAGCCGTCATTGTTGTTTGGCAGGCCGGGCTGGATTCAAACCCACCAGCTCAGGTGTATGTGGCTGGTGCCTTAGCCACTTGAGCCGCAGGCGCCGAGCCAATAAATATTAATTTTTTAATCAACTATGATCAGGCTTTCTCCTTTACTTCCCATGAAACTGACTTTTTATTTTTTGAGACAGAGTCTCACTTTATCACCCTTGGTAGAGTGCCGTGGCATTATAGCGCACAGCAACATCCAGCTCTTGGGCTTAGGCGATTCTCTTGCTTCAGCCTCCTGAGTAGCTGGGACTACAGGCGCTTGCCACAACGCCTGACTATTTCTTTGTTGTTGAAGTTTGGCCTGGGCAGGATTCGAACCCGCCACACTTGGTATAATGGGGCTGGCGCCCTACCCATTAAGCCACAGGTGCCGCCTGAAACTGATTTTTCAAAGGATATCAACAGCCTACTAATTGCCAAGCCGCCTGTCTTTCAGCTTTTATACCTGACCTTCTCTGTAATATTCTTCTCAAATGTGTGTGCAGTCCCATATCCTATTGCCCTCAGACTACATCCTGAGATTTATTTTCACTTTCCACATTCTACCACAGTGGTCTTAGCCATTCCTCCTGTATTACCTAATTCTAGAATCTGCTCAGGACACTTTCCACCTTCTTACCAGACATCCTTATTTTATGTAGTAGATCCCTCATATCCAACTTCTTAAATTTTAGAGATGGGAGTCTCACTATGTTGCCCAGGCTAGAGAGCAGTAGCTATTCAGACATGACTATGACACACTAGAGCCTCAAACTCCTGGTTTCAAAGTGATCCTCCTGCCTCAGCATCCCGGGTAGCTGGGACTAAACGTATGTCCCACCCTGCTTAGGCTCACATCTGATTTTTATCTTTTACCCTTAACCTGGTCTTCTACACACATTCCTCATTTTAGGTCATGCCATCACCATCCAATAAGCGTGCTGAGCAAGAGTCCTACTAGTCAAACTTAGGTCTCCTCTCCAACCTCCGTTTGATTACTACATCCAGCTGATTCTACTCCCTATGTTCCTCTCTTATCAGTCCCTGTCTCTTCTACATCTCCATCCATGGCATTGGTTCAGGTCTCCCAAAGAAGACCTGTTTGGTATCCTACTTGATAATCGAATTACTTGGCTTACGAACTTTCCAAACAGTTCTCCATCTTTCCAAAACAACCTAATCAAGACACTTCCCTGCATAAAACCTTCTGTAGCTGTCCATTATGTGTAGAATCAGATCTCGATCCATTACAGTACATGTGAGCCCCCCGCCCCCCAGCTCTGGTCCCCACCTCCGTATCATTATCCCTTTTGCTCTGTTGCCTGCATATAACCTGCACTCTACTCCACGCTAATTTCAGGGAGCTCCTGGAAGCATCACAAACTTCTCTCACTTATTTCTGCTGTCTTTATACCCAGATTTCCCTTCTTCTCTCTAGAATATCTGGAATACTTTCACAATCTGACATGAAAATTACCTCCTTAATGGCCAGGCATAGTGGCTCATGGCTGTAATCCTAGTGCTCTGGGAGGCCAAGGCAGGTGGATCGCTTGAGTTTAGAAGTTAAAGACCAGGCTGAACAAGAGTGAAACCCTGTCTCTACTAAAATAGAAAAATAAGCCAGGCATTGTGGCAGGCACCTGCAGTCCCAACTACTTGGGAGGCTGAGGCATGAGAAGCACTTGAGCCTAAGAGTTTGAGGTTGCTGTGAGCTATAATGATGCCATGCCCCAGGGTGACAAAGTCTCAAAAATAAAAAATAAATACAATTACCTCCTCAATGACATCTTTCTGGCCTATGTGAGTCATTCTTTCCTTTGAATGTCTTCTCTACTTGGGTCATACCTTAATAACAGGCCTAATCACATTAAATTTCAATTACTGTATATACTCGAGTATAAGCCGAGTTTTGTGCCGGAAAAAACTCGGCTTATACTCGAGTATATACGGTATGTTTTATAGTTCTGTCTCTTCAGCCTCAGGATATCAAGGAATGCTTATTTAGTAAACAAATGAATTCATAAATGGTTACCTCAATATCCAGTCCAAACTGAATGGCAAAGCTCTCAGCTTCAGCAAATCTGTGTTTGTGAAGTAACCGACTCAATCTGATAAGTAGGAAAAGAAATTTCATTATTAATCAGAGAATTTAAGTTTTTCATTAGAGCTAAGGCTTAAAAGAAAATGAGAAATTACCTGTTTTCTGGTAAAGCTTCTGTAAGACATCTGAGTACTAAAACAGAGATCAAGTCTTCAGAAAGTCTGAAAAGAAGTTTTCACTATAAATGCACTTACTTAATATTAATAAGTAAATTTTAACTGAACTGATTAAAGCAAAACATGACCTACGTTGGATCATTTTTGCAAATTCCTTCCAGGAGATATATGGTATCCTACAATAATAACAAAAACGTGATTAAAACTCCAATATAAAAGCAACGCATTTTATAATTACTAGAGTAATCACTGCTTCAGGCAAGAATTATCCATCAATGGATGGGGTGGGCGGTGCCTTAGGCTCAGTCGGTTAGGTGCCGCCCCCATATACTGAGGGTGGCGGGTTCAAACCTGGCCCCGGCCAAACTGCAACAAAAAAATAACTGGGCATTGTGGCGGGCACCAGTATTCCCAGCTACTCAGGATGCTGAGGCAAGAGAATCACCTAGCCCAGGAATTGGAGGTTGCTGTGAGCTGTGTGACACCACAGCACTCAACCAAGGGCCATAAAGTGAGACTCTGTATCCAAAAAAAAAAAAAAAAAAAAATACTAGGGGAAAATTATTTGTGAAAAGGATATTTATTCCCATAGTCTCAAAATAATACCACACAGATTACATACTAATTATTACTATTTTTTTAAGACACAGAGTTTCATTCTATCACCCTCAGTAGAGTACCATGGCGTTACAACTCATAGCAACCTCCAACTCCTGGGCTTAAGTGATTCTCTTGCCTCAGCCTCCTGAGTAGCTGGGACTATAGGCGCCCGCCAGAATACCTGGCTATTTTTTTTGTTGCAGTTTGGCCGGAGGCAAGTTCAAACCTGCCACCCTCGGTATATGGAGTTGACACCCTACCCACTGAGCCACAGGCACTGCCCAGATTACATACTAATTATAAAAGTAAAAATCTATAATAGAGAAATCTGACAGAACTGTCTTAACCTAGTGATAAAATTTAACACCACTGCCATCAGGACACATAGCATGAATCCATCAATGTGATGTGGTTAGGACACAGGGTCACCTATGCAATGTTTGTGCCAAAAAAAAAAAAAAAAAACCTTAATGTGAATCTAATCATGATGAAACAATCACACAAACACAAATAGAGGAAAATTCTACAGAACCACAGGGTGGGACTCTTCAAAAATGACAATGTCTTAAAAGACAAAAAAGACTAGGGAACTATTCTCAGTTATACTACCACATGACCATGACCACCAAATTCAATGAGTGATGTTTGATTAGATCCTGGAAAATGAAAAAAAAAAACAAAAAAAAATTGCTTTAAAGTAATTGGCACAACTGGTAAAATTTAAACTTGAGAGATTTATTTCATAATAGTAATATATCAATGTTAAATTTTCTAAGTGCAATAACTATGTTGTAGACAAATGCCCTCATTCTTATAAGCTACCTATTGAGGAATTTAGGGGTAAGAGGTCATGAGGGCTGCAAATAATTTCCAAATGGTTTAAAAATATATTGTAAGAAAAAATGGAACAAATGTGGCAAACTGTTCAAAAAATATCACAATAAAAAGAGCAATAGCACCCTACCATCATCATCTATATCTCCTATTGAGAAAGAAATTGAATAAGCAGATGACTGATGTTTTACTTTATCAAATTTTAATTAATCAATTTGCTTTTATTTCTTTTTTTAATATGAAGACTAGAAAGTGTTTAAAGACCTCTGTTAATAAATATTATGAATCTGAGCTCTATCCAAGTATTCCAGTACATTCTACTCATACTTAACTGAGTTATGCTTAAGGTTTTTTTATTATTAAGTAACTTAAAATATGCATAAACTTACTGAGCTAATTCCTGTTTGGACCAGAGAAGAAACACTAGATACTTCCAAAGAATAAAGTATTTCCATTGTAGGTAATGAATAAACCATGAGGTTTTTCATCTAAAAAAAAAAAGGTAATTAATTTAGTAGGTTAATATAAACCTACAAGCACAAAACAGCACTTCACAATCAAGAGCATAGGTTAATTAAAACACTTGGTACAAAGCTAAATGCAAAAATGTCACTTATAAGTAAGACTGCTACTACAGTATTTAAATGTTACATATAAAATTATGTTCTACCCCTCCATTTTCCAAATCTGTTGAATGAAAATCCATATACCTGAAGTACATTCTATAATTTATATTTAAGGTGAATGTAATTCCGAAATGCCAAAACAATAAAATGTTCTTACAGATATTTTTAATTCCTGCATTGCTCTGTTTACAATGTGAAGCCAAGATTTATATCCTTTGAAAATGGGAAAAAAGAGTTGTCAGGGATTACTTCGGATTTGTCAAGTTTCTGTGTGAACTAAAAGCTAAAATGCTCTGAGCATTACTTAACATCTACTTTTGTATTAGTCAATGCTATTTCTTTCTTCTTTTTTTCTTTTCTGGTGCTGTGACTCAGATTAGTTCATGTTATTTCTAACACACGATATGGACAAGAATAAAATAACACTTTCTAATACCTTCTTATTAGTTGTAGTTGTCAGAGCTACTAATTTCAGATTTGTAATCCCTTGCCTAAAAGAGAAAAAAAAATTTAAGTAAATCAAATAAGCTTTTACACAATGAAAACATTTATCAAAAAAAAAAAAAAAAAAGCTCTCCCAATTGCTAAATATAAGCCATGTTAAGGTGATATTCTTGCATCAAAGTTAAAATGGATTTACATACACAGACACTCTGATTCTTTTTTTTCCTTGAGAAACAAGCACACTCTACTGCCCCAGGCTGGAGTGCTGTGGCATTTATAGATCATAGCAACCTCAAACTCAGGGGCTCAAGTGATCCTCTTGCCTCAGCTTCTCAAGTTGCTGGGACTGTACCTTTGCACCGTCACATATGGCCAATTTTTCTATTTTTAGTGGACATTGGGTCCTGCTCTTGCTCAGGTTGGTCTCCAGCTCCTAAGCTCAAGCAATTCACCTACCTCAGCCTCCCATACTGTTGGGATAACAGGCCTGGCCCACTGCGCCCACCCTGACACTCTGATTATAACACACCAGTTAGAATTTCACAAGCACCTGCCTATTTGTTTTTTGGGTTTATTGTTTTTTTGAGATAGTCTCACTATGTTGCCCTCGGTAGAGTGTCATAGCATCACAGCTCACAGCAACCTCAAACACTTGGGCTTAAGTGATTCTCTTGTCTTAGCCTCCTAAGTAGCTGGGACTACAGGCCCTCGCTACAATACCCGGCTATTTTCTTGTGGTTGACACTATTGTTTAGCAGGGCTGGGCCAGGTTCAAACCTGCCAGCCTCAGTGTATGTGGTCGGCGCCCTACCTACTGAGCTAGGGGCACCACCTGCCTATTTGTATTCTTTTTTGTCTTTTGTTTTTTTGAGATAGTCTCACTTTGTCACCCTTAGTAGAGTGCCATGGTGTCACAACTCGCAGCAACCTCACACTCTTGGGCTTAAGCAATTCTCTTGCCTCAACCTCCAAAAAAGCTGGGATTACAGGTGGCCACCACAACGCTGGCTATTTTTAGAGACAGGGTCTCACTCTGGCTCAGGCTGGTCTCAAACTCCTGAGCTCAGGCAATCCCCCGGCCTTGGCCTCCCAAAGTACTAGGATTACAAGTGTGAGCCACCATGTCCAGCCTACATTTACCTATTTGTTGCCAATGAATTTGGCAAATAATGAATCAATTGTTTCTCCATGAGACCATTTCTTTGTTCTATTTAGAATGCAAAACATTAGCTGGCTGTTATGGAGGGTGCCTGTAGTCCCAAATACTCGGGAAGCCAAAGCAAGAGAATCGCTTAAGCTAGAGGGTTTGAGGTTGCTGTGAGCTATGATGCCACAACACTCTACGGAGAGCGACAAAAAATGTGATTAAAAGTGAGACTCTGTCTCAAAAAAAAAAACAAAAAAAGCAAAACATAATGAATGATTTTTAACAAAGAACAGACAAGAAACCTGGTGCTAAGAGAAGGGAAATTACTACTAGCCATATTCAGACTGTACCATGTGACTGATGAAGGAGAATCTGCTTCTGTAGTAAGAAGAAACTCTTCTATGTGAAGAGAAGGCCAGTTCCATACGGGAGTTAGAGTATAAATATCCCATAAACTCAGCACATTCTGCAAAAGAGATATTTCATGTACACATCTTCTTCATAATTAAAACTTTACGTTTTAGGATCTGTTTTTTGATACATATATTGAAATAAAGAATAGTATACAAGATAGTAATCCACTTCAGCCAAAGCCCTTGCCTCTGTAAGTTTGACAAAATTTTTATTGGTAAACATAATAGCAAATGAAAACATTAAAAGAGAAATAGCAGAAACTTACGTCAGTATCAAGAATAAACAGCAGATTGTCTATGAGCTGGAACTTCTTTGCACCTACAAAAGAGAAAATAAACAGTCTAAAGATTTAATTTCAGTGTTTCCTATATCCATATTTAAACAGTAAAGTAACATATTTATAGAAAGGCACATTTAAGTTAGTTCCCATTTTCTTTTTTTTTTTGTTTTTATTTTTTGAGACAGAGTCTCACTTTGTGCCCATTAGTAGAGTACCATGGCCTCCTAGCTCACAGCAACCTCAAACACTTGGGCTCAACACATCCTCTTGCCTCAATATTTTCATTTTTAGTAGAGATGGGGGTCTCACTTTTGCTCAGGCTGGTCTCAAACTCCTGAGCTCAAGCAATCCACCTGACAGGATTATAGGCCAGAGCCACTGGGCCCAGCAATAGTTTCCATTTTCATTCATTCCTGCCTCTTTTTTTTTTTTTAGGTAACCATTAAAATATAAAATCTCCCAAAATCAAGAGTAACAACTGCAGCATGTCAGGAACAGTCATATATGTGGACAACTATCAAACTAATCTGGCTTGTTGCAAAGAGTGAAGAGTGGTCTGGTAAAATGGCCTACATGCCAGCCCAAGCATTCGGATAGGAAAATTAAAAAACTAATAGTTACCAAAAGTAATTTCATTAACTTATTTTACCTTTAATAATTTCTGCATCAATAAGGTTCTTAATTGTCATTCCTTTCCTGGAAGAATCCAATTCCCATTTTGAGAATGCACAATTACCAGTTCCCTGAAAAAGTGAAAATAAAACTACGCCTCAAAGTAGATACATGTAAGTTGTGCACATCACTAATTTCAAAGTAGATTTACATATTCAAATTCAAACCCAACTGGTAGCGTTTATCTACCAGTTCTCCCCTTAGTTTCAGAGACAGTGAAAAAATCAGTGACCTATTGGTATTTATTGTTGTCATATGAATATTTAAAAAAGAATGGGCATATTCTGGCAACCTGCCCTAGAGATACACAGTGAACTTTAAGACCTAAGTATAGTCTTTAATTAAGTATTTTTATTAAAATAACCATAAATATTTGGAAAAAGTATAAATATTAATTTTAAATTAGACAAAACCCTGGCAAAATATTAAAATAAACACATGTAATGTGGAAATATAACTACTCAATAGCAACATATCATATATACTCGAGTATAAGCCGAGTTTTTTCCGGCACAAAATTTGTGCTGAAAAACCTGAACTCGGCACAAATTTGGGGCCGGAAAAAACTCTGCGTATACTCGAGTATATATGGTAAATGTAGCAAGTAAAAATGTTATTAATGATGTTATATTAAATTTTTGCCTATACCTTGCAATATTAGATGTTTCACCCCCCCAATTCCAAGACATTAAGATCAGACATAGTAGAATTGACATATAAATAAAAAATTATTACTTTTCACATATAACATGAGACATTATATAGTTGTGCTGTGAATCAGTTGTGTTTTACTGGAAACATCTAGTTTCCTATTTTACTAATAACACATACTTGCAAGAAGCCTAGTTAACTAAGACTAAGAATAATGTAAAATCACTTATGTAGAAATTAAAGATTTTTTTACTCTTCAGGATCATTCTCTAATGTTGAGGTTCTTCTTTTTTTGAGACAGACTGTCACTTTGTCGCCCCAGTAGAGTACCCTAGTATCATAGCTCACAGCAACTTCAATCTCTTGAGCTCAAACAATTCTCTGGCCTTAGCCTCCCAAGTAGCTGGAACTACAGGTGCCCACTACAACGCCTGGCTATTTTTAGAGATGGGAGTCTCGCTCTGGCTCAAACTGGTCTTGAACCTATGAGCTCAGGCAATCTACCTGCCTCGAACTCCCTGAGTGCTAGGATTACAGGCATGAGCCACAGCGCCTGGCCTAATATTGAGGTTCTTAACCTGGCTTATGTCAAGATTCAAGAGATCTATGAACCTAGATGGGAAAAAAATGTAACATGTTCATTTTCACTAATATCTGAAACTTAGTTTTTTCACTTACGATCATAGGCAACAAACCCCCCCAAAACAAAAGAATCAGCAGTACTTATGAGCATGTCACCAATAATAATTACACTTTCTGCTAGATATACTATAATCACTATGATAGTAGTGACATGTAAGCAATATTTCAAGATAGCTGTAATAAAGTGATTTTTTTTTAAAAATGTAATGACAAACTCATAGATACTGCTATGCCTATGGAATTTTTTTGTCATTTAATTGTTTTTGCCTACTGTCATAATTGAAAGCAATTATATTTAAGGTAAAGACTAATGGAAATAAAAATGCAATATTTTTTCTAAGATAGAAATTTATTTATTGAGTTATTCCTATTACCTTAATTTTATAATATTCCTGTTTCTCTTAAACATGAATTTGCCATTTAACCAAATGATAACATTTGAGTGAAGAAACACTGGCAACGACAAAAAACAAAATTTGATAAAAAGAATTACCCCAATTATCACAGGGATTTCACTTGCTAAGTCTCTGGCCACAAGATTGAGACAACCAAGAGTATGGTAATTTTCAGCAGAAATAAAACTGGATTTGATTTGTCCTTGTAACTACAAAGTTAAAAAAAAAAAAGTTACATAAACACATTTATTATGCTTCATAAAAATAACAAAAAAGGGTAAAGCAATCAGTTATAAACATGTTTCTAAATAGAAATATTATGGTAATTCTTTTCTTTCTTTTTTTTTTATAGAGTCGGAGTTTCACTCTATTGCCCTCAGTAGAGTGCCATGGTATCACAGCTTGCAGCAACCTCCAACTCCTGGGCTTAGGCGATTCTCTTGCCTCTGCCTCCCAAGTTGCTGGAACTATAGGCGCCTACAACAACGCCCAGCTATTTTTTTGTTGTTGTAATTTGGCCAGGGTAGGGTTTGAAGCCGCTACCCTATGGGGCCAGTGCCTAACCCACTGAGCCACAGGCACCATTCTAATTATGGTAATTCTAAAAAATATTAACCAGTAGAATAAATATATACAGAAACACCCTCCTATGTTTACATTAAATATAATTTTTAAGCAGACAATATAGCTTTGTTTTCTTACCTTTTTTGCTGTATTGAAGTCTACGTTCTCAATTGCTGCATTAAAAAAGAGAAAAGGTTAAATTTATAGTATTAATCTTTAAAATAAAACAAGTCACCACTTTTGTGTCAAGGTGTAATTAAATATAATCTAGCTTGAAGAACATAGGTCAGAATCCACAAGACAGCACTGATTTTTCACTTTTGCCTCTAACCAATGATATAAACTGTGACTGCATGTCCTATCAGGGCACCAGTAAATGCCTTTTTAAACCCCACCTCCTACTAAGGAGGTTTCCCTGCTTTGATTCTCCTACTCCCACTCAAGCTCTAAAGTGTTGCCTGGAACATCTTTACCACTTCTCAGCTTTGTTTTGAAATAGCACTTTTCTTTATCTAGTCCCTTCAATTAAACTGTATAAATCAATGTATCTTAAATCTTGTCACATACCAGGACCTAGCAAAAGCCCAGCACATTGATGATACAAAAGTGTTTGATGAACATCTGCCCTGAATTGATTTCTTTTTTTTTTTTTCTTTGAGAAAGAGTCTCACTATGTTGCCCTTTGTACAGTACGTCACAGCTCACAGCAACCTCAAACTTAAGTGATTCTATTGCCTCAGCCTCCCAAGAAACTGGAACTACAGGCGCTTCCCATAATAGCCGGCTATTTTTTTTGTTGTAGTTGTCATTGTTGTTTAACAGGCCCAGGCCAGGTTTGAACCTGCCAGCCTTGGTGTATGTGGCCAGCACCCAACCACTGAGCAATGGGTGCCAAGCCCCATGAATTGATTTCTAAAAAATCTTACCTGGCTCAGAGGGACATGTGCTCCATACTACCTCTTTAACATATCCTCTCAATTATTATTCTGCACTATTAATACTCACGTAATCATGGTGGCGCCTGCAGCTCAGTGGGTAGGGTGCCGGCCACATGCACCAAGGCTGGCAGGTTCAAACCTGGACCGGGCCTGCTAAAAAACAACAACTGCAACAACAAGAACAAAAATAGCTGGCATTGTGGCAGGCACCTATATTCCAAGCTACTTGGGAGGCTGAGGCAAGAGAAACGCTTAACCCCAAGAGTTGGAGGTTGCTGTGAGCAGTGACGCCACAGCACACTACCAAGGGCACCACAGTGAGACTCTGTCTCAAAAAAAAAAAAAAAAAAAAGCATTTATTATTACACTAGTGTTTGTCTTCTGTCCCCAGTGAAGCCATGAATTACTTGAAGACTACACCCAAATTATAGTTCTTCAGATACTGTTACAGCCCTAACAGGGGAGAATAAGTATATATCTCAATACTTAAAAGTATACTTATATCACTGAATACAATTAAACTAAAATAATAATCTTAAAAAGAATATTTAAAAATTTACCTAATTGCTAAATTAATAAAACTAATAACTATTACTGCAAATCAATAAGAATGTGACATATTACTTACCTTGTTGAATTTTCAAAAGCTGAAGATTTGTAATATAAAAAAATCCATTGTTTGTAAGAAGCAGCATATAATAGGTACCTATTAAAATTAAATCAGAATCAGTTTCCCTAAAAGTCATGTGGATATAAAATTTAAACCAGGACCTAGAACTAGCTTAAAAATGTTAATTTGCACATTTCAATTCTAATCAACAGATAATGTAGCAATGATCAGAAAAGACTTATTTATTAAGATTTTCCCCCAAACACCATTGACTTCTTTGACATTTTTATTTAAAAAAAACAAACTTCGCTCGGTGCCCGTTGCACAGTGGTTACAGCACCAGCCACATACACTGAGGCTGACGGGTTTGAACCTCACCCAGGCCATCTAAAAACAATGACTACTGCAACAAAAAATAGCTGGCCATGGTGGCGGGTGCCTGTAGTCCCAGCTACTTGGGAGGCTGAGGCAAGAGAATTGCTTAAGCCCAAGAGTTTGAGGTTGTTGTGAGTTGTGTTGCCATAGCTCTCTACTAAGTGTGACATAGTGAGAAACTGTCTCAAAAAAAAAAAAAACCTGGGCAGCGCCTGTGGCTCAAGGAGTAGGGCACTGGCCACATAGACCATAGGTGGCAGGTTCAAATTGGACCCTGGCCAAAAACTGAAAAAACAAACAAACAAAAAAAACCCTCAAATATATCAAAATAAATTAAGGTCCAATTATCATTTGTTGAAACCAAACTATGGCAAATATGCTAAAACCCACCAAAATTTTTTTAAAATGTCTTCTTGGTAGTCTATAGAACTCTCAAAACTGGGCCAGGCACTAATTCCAGCACTCTGGGAGGCCAAGGCAGGTAGATTGCCTGAGTTCCAGACAAGCCTGAGCCAGAGTGAGACCCGCCTCTAAAAACAGCCGGGTGTTGTGGCAGGCGCCTGTAGTCCCAGCTATTTGAGAGGCCAAAGCAAGTGAATCACTTAAACCCAAGAGTTTGAGGTTGCTGTGAGCTGTGATGCCATTGCACTCCACTGAGGGCGACAAAGTGAGACTCTGTCTCAAAAAAAAATTTTTTTTATTTTTTAAAAAACTCTTAAAACTGTAAATATGAGTTTAAAATACCATATTTAGGAAAGTACATATTTAAACCTCTGAAACAAGATAAAATTTAAAAATTGTATCTTACTATAATATTAATTGCATTAACAGAAAAGAATTTAACACTAGAGGAAGAATAACAATGACATTAACAATAACAATAACATTGACAATAAATTTAAATTTTTGATTATCAATCACAAGTCACAAAAAAAAAAAAAATTCAAGAAAACTTACCTTCATTTGAGCTATCTTTCTCAATAACAAGAGTCCGGTAGGTACACTGATTTTCATCATTTGCTTTCTGAACAAAAGCCTATTACAAAGTAATTTCAAATGAGATTAAACCAAGAAACACAATCAAACATAATCAAGAATTATATGCCTGAGCTCACCAGTTCAAGAATTTAGCCTGAGCTAAAACGAGACCCCATGTGGTGGGCACCTGTAGTCACAGCTACTCAGGAGGTTGAAGCAAGAGAATCGCTAAAGCCCAAGTGTTTGAGGTTGCTATGAGCTATAATCCCACAGCACTCTACTGAAGGTGAAAAAGTGAGACTCTGTCACAAAAAAATAAAAAATAATTATATTCTTAGGACACAAGTATAAGATGGACTTTAAGAAATACAATCAGTGTAACCTAATTCTTTTGTTTTTTAATTGAGACAGTCTCACTTTGTAACCCTCGGTAAAGTGCTATGGCATCATAGCTCACAGCAACCTCAAACTCTTGAGCAATTCTCTTGCCTCAGCCTCCATAGTAGCTGGGACTATAGATACCCACCACAATGCCCAGCTATTTTTTTGTTTGTTTGTTTGTTTAGCAGGCCAGGGCCGGGTTCAAACCCACAAGCCCGAGAGCATGTGGCCAGTGCCCTAACTACTGAGTGATGGGCACCCCAGTGTAACCTAATTCTTTATACCCTCAATGAATCGCAAACTATAAAAAAATAAAATAGGGTGGCGCCTGTGCCTCAAAGGAGCATGGTGCCAGCCCCACATGCCAAAGGTGGCAGGTTCAAGCCCAGCCCCAGCCAAAAACTGCAAAATTAAATTAATTCATTCATTAAATTAAATTAGATAATCATATTCTTAAAAAGGAAAAGAATTATATTGTTTTAACCCCAGAGTTATCAGTTACCATTAGAATAGTTCTGTCTATATTTCAAACATTTCAGTTTTAACATGGAAAATTATTTTGGACAAGCCCACTAAAATGCCTTCAATAATTCATTTTTCAATTTTGCATTTATGTTTCTGAGGTACGACTCTTAAATTTAATATAAAAAAATCATTCTTTTAATTTGAAATACATGTAACAGTTTCCTAGAGTTTTAGTTATCTAAGAGAACTTAAATGAATATGAAACATATAATAAGATCTTACATTAGTGAGTAATGTTTGCTTTGATTTTACATGAATAAGATGTAAGTTGCCACTTCTCTCACCAACCAAAAGAAACTTTCCTTCTTGACATAGGCCAACCACATCCACATTAGTATCTGAAAATTTCAAATCAAAGTTACAAGCTTCCTTTAAAAATGCTTTTTTTCACTAAAAAAAATGTAAATTTTATCATTAAAAAGTCAACTATTATTTAAGTTGCTTCTAAATATTCCAAAAAACTTGTGATAAAAGTAAAAAAGCAGTCTGAATTTTATTCAGCAGACAAGTATTTACTGACCACTTATTTTACGTTAAGCATTGTTGTAGGTCTTATACCTGAGAACAATAACAAAAGAGCCCCAGCTTTACCAAACTCAAATCCTACAAGAACAGATGACAATCAGCATAATTAAAATATCATAAGGTAAGAAATGGGCCCGGTCCATGGCTCATGATTATAATCCTACCATTTTGGGAGGGCAAGAGGGGAGGATCACCTAAGGCTAGGAGTTTAAGATCCACCTGGGCAACATAGTAAGAACCCCCATCTCTACACAAAATAGAAAAATCAACCAGGCATGTGTAGTCCCAGCTACTGGGGAGACTAATATGAGAGGATCACTTGGGCCCAGTTGTTTGAGGTTAGAGTGAGCTATTATTGTCCCACTACACTGTAGCCTGGGCAACAGAGGTAGACCCTGCCTACCCCACCCTTCCCCCTAAAAAATCAAGTGGGAGTATATATGCTGTGTTCATGAATTAGCAAGAAGGCCAAGGTAACTAAAAATCAAGCAGACGAGGAATGGCAAGAGAGAAAAGCAATAGTATACAACTGGCTTATGAACCAAAATTATTCAGTAGCAATGCCTTTACCCAAATGTCTTATATGTTATTACAGCCTACTATTTCACTGTGAAATTGTGAATTTCGTGGACCAATCAGGGTCAACACAATAAGCTTCCACAAAATGAGTTTCTTGCCTCCACAATACAACCAAGATTTTGCTCTAAAATATGTGCCTTTTGGTTCTTTTTTAGTTGTCTATGTTCTTACATCAGCAACCATCTTTCTCTCAAAATTTGTACTCAAGAAAAAAAGCTTTCATAATGTTTTTGCCTAATTTTGGCACAATCACTGATTTGTCCCTTAATTCAATCTTAAGGCCATGTTTGCATGTACTTAAAGCCTATTAACTTGATAAAGAATTCATAAATATTTCAAAACATTTTTATTGCTATACATTCTACAAATACGCAAATATTTGTTAATGATGTTGAAATTATGTACAAGATTCAGGAATTCGGACATGAATGGGCTCAACTGTTCTCCACAGTATTCTGACACAAAAACCATGCAAGTAAATTGTTGCTTTATATGTTTTTCCCTTAGACTTACTGAGAAAAAGGATCATTTCAGTATACTCTACTAGCGCCCAGCACAAAAAAGATTAATTTCTGGAATGTTTCCATTGATTTTACATGAATTAAGCAAATTAGTAAATTGAAATTTATATAATTTCAATACTTAGAAATAATGGAGTAAATAAGAAGCAATTGAGTAGAAACTGACAGCAAGATACATTTGACTTCCAGTTTATTGTATTTCATTACATTACGTACCAAACATAAGATGCAATTGAAGTGATCTACAAATACTGTCAAGCAGTATCACTGATTGGTCTGCTACAATAATAAACCCATCACT
>CAUYPK010108658.1:0-17948 GCA_963574355.1 Loris lydekkerianus | reverse complement strand
CTTGGCTATTCAAGGTTTTTTCTGATTCCATATAAAATGAAGTATTATTTTTTCAAGGTCTTTAAAGTATGACAGTGGAGCTTTAATAGGGATTGTGTTGAAATTATATATTGCTTTGAGTAGTATGGACATTTTAATGATGCTGATTCTTTCCAGCCATGAGCATGTTATGTTTTTCCATTTTTCAACATTTTCAGCTATTTCTTTTCTTAGAGTTTCATAGTTCTCTTTATAGAGATCTTTTAAACAAGTTTAGAACAAAGATAGAATAACGAGAAAAGGGTTAGAATAAATAAGTGAATGAATATACATTTCTTTGTTCATGTGAATGGAAACATTGAAATTTAAATTAGGTATTACATATCTAAACACACACAAACACACTTTCTTATAGATTTGTTTTAAAATGAGGTTGAAAATAGTCACTGAGGTACTTAAGCTGCTGGTGTTCCACTTTACCTATTTGTTTGTTGATTTACTTATTTGTTTCCAAATGCACTGTCATGTGACCTTTTTAGTTTTTTTTTTTTTTTCTGCCTCAGTGGAATAAATAGAGATGATATAGATTAAAGAGGAAAACACTGAACAATTCAAATTTAGTCATGAAGTTTCATACATATAAGCAAAAGATATAACATATATGCAATGTTTATCTATGTCTCTAAAATATGAATTTTCTATTAGCCATCAGAAATATTGAAATTACATAAAATAGTATTGGTGACAATATATATTTCTTAATTAGTATGCAAAGCAATCATAGAAAATGGCATCTCTGGCTTTCAATTTGCTGAAAATTTGCTTCAATCAAAGGGAAAATTGTCTTGATTTTAATTAACTCTATATTAAATTAAAATATGATGAGATTCATAGACCAAGTTACCAAAAAGGAGTGTACAGATATACACAATAGTACAGGTAATCCACTATTTGTATTTCTCATTGCAAATTACAAGATTGATACCCATGTGCTCTGCCGATACTCTGTGAAGCTATTTCAAAGCGGTAGCTTTGGAGGAATTACACATATTAAGTCAAAAGATACATACATTAGACCAAAAGGATAAAGAATAAAAGAACACTTCTGATTCTCTGTCCTCTAATTAATGCGATTTCAATTGAACTTTCATCAGCTACATGTGGAAGACAGTACTGAGTTGAGATTGATGTGGGAAGTACTTTTCTCTCATTTTCTTCTTACTAGGCTTTGTATTCGTCTCAAGAGATGGGTCATAATGAAACTATATCCCCTGAATGGGAATAATCCCTCTGGGTATACACAAGCCAGATGGGAATATATAGACATAATAGCTTCTACAAGCCAAGTGGCAATTTTGTGTTTTCAGATCAGACATTGAAAGATTTACATAAGTGCGCCCTTTAGAAAATTATAGTTTTTCATGCATAATTGTAAAATGTGCATATATGGAACTCCATCAGACTTTTAGTTGTTATAATTGTGAGTTCAGAGTTTTCTGCAAAGTGATTGAATATCTGTTTTGTCTGATTCTTTGCTAGGCAAAGAAAAAATGCACATCAGAAGTTGAATGATATGTAATAATCCAGCTCTATCCAAATTAAAGACAGGTGTAAGAGTTCATATAACAATCACAGGAGCAAAAACAGAAAATAAAACCAAATAAATGTTTTTTTATGTAGCTTATACATACATTCTGTTCTAGAAAATGTTTTAAAAATTTTTTAATTTAAAAATATATTAGTTAGATGTTGGCAATGTGCTTTTAATAGTTTCTTGTTCTTTAAACACAGAATTTACTTTTATTCATTGGTATACCATAACATAATGCACACATCTATCTCACCTCTGCACTAGAAAACAAACTTCCTTAATCAATATCAATAATTTGAATTTAGTAATAGGTATAAAATAATAAATAATGACTATTATATTTATCCCCGAAAGTGCAAGCATAAATATTATGTAGGTCATTCATTACATTAAAAGGTTAAAGAGTAAAATTTTAAGTATTATTTTGTAAACTAATATAAGAAATCATTTGTCTGGCCACAGTGGCTCCTATCTATAATTCTGACACTTTGGAAGGCCAAAGTGGAAGGAGGAATGCTTGAGGCCAGGAGTTCAAGACTAGCCTCAGCAATGCAGTGAGGTCCCATCTCTATGAGGAAGGAAGGAAGGAAGGAAGGGAGAGAGGGAGGGAAGGAAATAGAATTCAGTCAAACTTAGGAGGAATGCTTGAGACCAGGAGTTTGAGAATAGCCCTGGTGACATAATGAGATTCTATCTCTACTAGAGAAAGAAAGGCAAGGTAAGGCAGGTAAGAGAAGAGGAAAGAAAGGAAAGGGAAGGGAAGGGAAGGGAAGGGAAGGGAGGAAGGAAATAGGGCAGCAAGAAAGGAGAGAAAAGAAACAATTCAATCTATTGAATAAAATTTAACAAAATTTAAGGATATACATATATATATATTATATATATGAATTATATATAAATAATAATATGTTATTTTTATTGTTAGGAGTTTTTTAAGGGTACAAAGAACCAGGTTACATTGATTGCATTTGTTAGGTAAAGTCCCCCCCTTATAATTGTGTCCAACCCCCAAAAGTTGTGTCAAACATCATGACCCCCCAACTCCTCCCTCCTTCCCTCTTTCTACTCTCCTCTTCCCTAACTCCCCACCACATACTAGGACATTAATTATCCTCATTATCATAATTGAGTATATAGGATTCTTGCTTCACCATTCTTGTGATGCTTTACTAAGAATAAGGTGTTCCACTTTCATCTAAATTAATACAAAAGATGTAAAGTCACTATCCTTTTTAAAGGCTAAATATATTCTGTAGTATACCTATACCACAGCTTGTTAATTGATTCCTGGGTTAGTAGACATTTAGGCTATTTCCACATTTTGGTGATTGCAAATTGAGAGCAATTAACAGTCTAGTGCAAGTGTCCTTATGGTAAAAAGATTTATTTTTTTCTTCTGGATGGATGCCCAGTTATGGCATTGCAGAATTAAATGGGAGGTCTAGTTTGAGTTCTTTGAGAAGAATATATATATATATATTTTTTTTTTTTTTTGTAAACTATTCTTTAAACACATAATCTTTCAACGAAGGCCTATACTACATACTATTTAATCATGATGCTTTCAATTCACTAGGAATTTTAGAGAATTTATATAAAAATGTATGTACAAAGTGGGAAGTTAAAATGACAAAATATTAGTTTCTGGGGAAATATCGATCTATCTAAAATGTTTTTAGAAACTTATTTAGTATTGGAACCATTATAGAACTTCAGCAATGTGTCACATTAGAAATTAATGTGCACTTTAAAGCAATAGTTTGTCTACCTATCACCAACAGCTAGTTAGGGAGAAATAGTAACAAAATGTTACATTGCCTAGGGATAAATATTTTTAGAAGATGAGAAAAATTAGAAAGTACTACTGCCACAAAAGTAAATTAGGTGAATACCTATATAGATAAACCATTTATAAATAATAGAGAGAGTAATAAATATACAATAATTATTTTCATTGTTTCAGTATAAACTATTACAACCTTGGTGGTTTTAAAACTATAAATTTATTATCTTGTAATTCTATAGATTATAAGAGTGACACCAGTATCATCTAGTCAAAAAGCAAAGTGTCAAAATTGTGATGTTCTTTTTTGGAATTCTAAGAGAAAATCTATTTCCTTATCTTTTTGAATTTCTGGAAAACATTTTCTTATATACCTTGCTCATTGCCCACTTCCTCCCCTCCATCTTTAAAGTCAGTAACATTTAAATTTAATCTTTTCTTTCCTATATTCACGTTTCTGTCTTAGTAACACCATGAAAACATTTACAGTTTTTTCATGTATTTGTCCTCTCCCCAATCAGGGCCATACAACTTATGAGTATTTTCCAGAGGCCAATGGGGAGGTATCATAGTAGCTTTATCTAAGCCTAGATGTAAAGGTTATATGATAGATATATGAAAATTTATATTATATTATATATACACACATTTTATATTATAAATAAAGAACTGTTGAATACCTTCTTTACATATCAGAAATGGAAACATGCATGGCATCTGCGTTGGATTTTCTGCTTTAAACAACACCCCTCCCACTTCCAAAATCTTTCTTCTGAATTACAAAAAGAAAAGAAGTTGAAACCTTATTTCCTAGAATTCCCTTCCCTCTATTATTCGGGGTTAGAGAATCCAGATGTCATACCAAGTAGATGAGGCTATTAACATCCAGGTAGGCGTATGATAAATGGATGCTTCTTGACAATGGTTTGCAAATTACTATCGAGTCATCTCCTGAGAGAGCCTGTGGAAACTCAAAGCATCTGGAGAACTGCTGCAGGTTCCTCCTGACATAGGAAGATCTAGAACTTAGAATCTTTGAACTAAAGTCTCTAATATCTCCTTCCTTAACTTGCGAGCTCCAGCTTCCCACACTTTCTTTGAATGTCTCCAAAACTCCACTTCCTACTTCTAATGTTTATATAATTGTTTTATAAAAGCATTTCTGGAACAAAATTAAATTAATATAGTATCTAATAGAGGAATCGTGAAAAATAAACCTAGAGAGAAAGGACTACTAAATAAATTATGATTTTACAACATGATACTATATTTTGAAACATAGAATTTTTTATGTTAGTGAAAAATAATATTCCAAGTCAAATAAATGGCTAAACAAGAAAAATAAATGGTATTTTTAAACCAAAAATGCAATATATTTATAAAGATCTTAGAAAGAATATCTTGAAACCAATTGAAGAAAACATATGTTATGAGTTAAAAGGCTGAAAAGTTTGTAGGAAATTTTTATATATCTGTAGCTACTAATAAAGTTTATAAATCACAGGCGATGTGAAAATATGAAAGAAAAATGGGTAAAGATAGGGACTACTATCCATTCAGCCTCTCCTTTTATTTTCTTCCCTGTAAAACACCCTAGGTTTCATACGACTGAGCAAAATATAACCTCAGAATGTCCCTTCCCCACCCAGAATTGGATGTGTCCATCTGACAAAGTTCAAAAGATGAATGATAATTAAACTCAGGTTACATGAGTCTGCAAAAAAATACTAACAGGCAATTGTGAGAAATGTTACATAATGTCAATAAAATACCAAAAACTCTGCTAGCATGGTAATAATCAGGGGAATAAAAGCTACTGCTACAGGATATATTCATATACCATATATATGTATGTATATTTGTATATATTCCAAAAACTGTCAGTAAGATGAATAAACATATTACATTATAGTTTATTCATACAGCAAAGAATCTGTAGTGATTAAAATAGGTAATTCTATCTTCATCCAAAGGTCTCAAATACAATATGGTTAGAGAAAAGACTCAAATTTACTTAGACTTAGATATTATACTTTTCTCTTTTTGACATTATACTTCTCTACGCATGCTGAGTAGTCAGTTGCCTCTGAGAAGGTAGAGGGCGGGAGTAGCCAGTCACGTTAAACAATGACTCTGATCTCCCAGGGCATTTTGGTCATGCTGCAGCTGGCTGTCACGGCAGCAGTGGGGAAAGGAGCAGAGCCTCTGTTCCACACATTCAGGCATCAAGCCTCCTTTAGTGATGCAGTTCTGTGACTTTTAGGGTCTTCTGCTCCTGTATCCAGCCAACTAATGGTCTATATAGAACGTAGAGGATTTCATGTGCTGTTTTAAATAGGCCTTGTTTTGAAGTGGTTGAGATTACTTTTGCTCACGTCTTATTGAACACACTGTTTCATGTAATTGCTACAGACAAGAAGACTAGGGAATAGCCAGATAGATTCGTAGGTCAGTGAAATAGATGAATTATAACATCTAAATATATATAAAACAATAGGATTTATGGTTATGTTTTTAAATGCATGTGTTTATAGCACGTTATATAGTATTTGTTTTAGTTTCCTGGTGCCGCTATAATAAATTATGAAATCCAGAGCAGGGCATGGTGGCTCACACCTGTTATCCTAGGCAGATGTATTGCTTGAGCTCAGAAGTTGGAGACCAGCCTGAGCAAGAGTGAGACTCTGTCTCTAATAAAAAGTAGAAAAACTAGTGGGGCAGCTGCCTGTATCCCAACTACCCAGGAGGCTGAGGTAAGAGGATCATTTGAGCCTAAGAATTTGAAGTTGTTATGAGCTATGATGCCACGGACCCTCTACCCAGGGTGAGTAAGTGTGACTCTGTCTCAAAAATAAAATATATATCTATATTAAATCCCCATCAAAGCACCAATGATATACTTTGAATAACTTGAAAAAAAATAGTACTTCACTTTATATGGAACCAGAATAAAAACCCAAAATAGACAATGCAATTCTAAGAATTAAAAATAAATCTGGGGGCATATATACCAGACTTTAGATTATACTACAAGTCTATAGTGGTCAAAACAGCAAAAAAATGGGGCAAAAATGGAGATATAGACCTATGGGATAGAATAGAGAACCTGCAGATAAGACCAGATTCATATCATCATTGATCTTCAATAAGACAAACACAAGCATATACCGGGGAAAAGAATTTTTAGTTAATAAATGGTGCTGGGACAACTGGTTAGCCTCATGTTGAAGACTGAAACCAGGCCCACACTACTCACAACTTACAAAAATTGACCCTTTCTGGATAAAAGATTTAAATTTAACACACTAAAAGATAAAAACTCCAGAAAAAAAGTATGGGGAAAACTCTTAACAATCTCGGCCTTGGAAAAGAAGAACCCCTTGGCAATAGAGCAACACCAAAAATAAATAAATGGGACATGATCAAACAAAAAAGCTTCTCCACAGCAATAGACACAACAATTAAAGCAAACAGATAAACTTTCGAATGGGAGAAGATATTTGCATGCTATAAATCTGACAAAGTGCTGATAACCAGAGTCTATGGAGAACTTGAACTCATCAACATAAGCAAAAAATCTCATTTATAAATGGGCCACAGATATAAACAGAACCTTCTCTGAAGATGAATGGCCAAAAACACATGAAAAAATGCTCATCCTCCCTAATCATCACAGAAATGCAAATCAAAACCACCTTGAGATAACAACTAACCTCAGTGGAAATAGCTCACATCACAAAGTCCCAAAGCTGCAGATACCAGCATGGATGTGAAGAGAAGGAAAAGCTTTTACACTGCTGGTGGTGATAAAAGCCACCGTTAATCTGACTTTTCTATAAATGAAAATAAAATTGTTGAAGGGCCAGGTATGGTGGTCACACCTGTAATCCCAGCACTTCGGAGGCTGAAGTGGGTGGAATGCCTGGATTCACAGCTTTGAGGGCAGCCTAAGCCAGAGTGTGACCTTATCTCTAAAAATAGCCTGGCGTTGTGGTGGGCGCCTATTAGTCCCAGTTACTTGGGAGGCTGAGGCAAGAGAATTGCATAAGCCCAGGAGTTTGAGGTTGCTGTGAGCTATGATGCCACAGCACTCTACCAAGGGCGACAAATGAGACTCTGTCTCAAAAAATAAATATAAAATAAAATAAAATAAAATAAAATAAAATAAAATAAAATAAAATAGAATAAAATAAAATAAAATAAAATAGAAATAAAATAGAAATAAAATAGAAATAAATACAACTGTTGATTGCTCATTCACTTCTCTCTTAATTAACTTGGGTGACAGGCAGATGGACTCCTTACTCTGACAAAAGTGGGATTACAAACTGATACAGCCTCTTTGGAATAAAGTATGGAGAATCCTCAAACAACTAAAAGTAGATCTTCCATTTGCCCCTGCAATCCCATTAGTAGGTATCTACTGGAAGAAAAAAAGAAAAATCAGTTTACCATAAGGACATTTGCACTAGAGTGTTCATCATAGCTCAATTCACTATTGCCAGGATGACAGATCAACCCAAGTGCCCAAAAACCCATGAATGGATTAACAAGCTGTGGTATATGTGTGCCATGAAATACTATTCAGCCATAAAGGAAGATGGTGACTCTATATCTTTTGTATTAACCTTTATGGAACTTAAAAACATTCTCCTTAGTCTCCCAAATATCCCAAGTAAGCATCTAATGTACTTTATATGAAAACAATAGGAAAACGACTACAAGCCCACACACACACAAAAAAATAAACACAATTAAATTCAAGTGGGAGGAAGGGAGAGAAAGGAGAGGAGAGAGGAGAGGAGAAAGGAGGATTGGTAAACTCTCATCTACGGGGCACAGTGGAAGACGGGGACACAGCACACCCCCGGGGGAAGGGCTCAACTACCACCTGTACTTTGCCTGACAAATGAAACAATGTAATCAAGTAGTTTGTGCTGTCATACTAATCGGAAATTTTTAAAAAAGAAAAGAAGTACAACAAATTTAGTGTATTACACTAATAAAAACTTATATCTTATAGTTCTGTAGGTTAGAAATCTCTTTGTCCTTACATCAAAATGTTGGCAGAACTGCATTCTTTCCTGAAAGCATTAGGACAGAATCCATTCTTTTTTTTTTTTTTTTTTTTTACTTTTAAAGGTTCTACAGGCTGCCTACATTCTTGGCTTGTGGTATTTTACTTCATCTTTAAAGCCAGGAGTATCTTAAAACATTACAGCTTCAAAATCTTCCGACTCTCACTACCTTTCTGCTTTAATCTTTCATTTTAGGGGACACTGATGCCACTTGGATAATCTAAGGTTAGTTTCCTATTTCAATCTAATCACCTAATTAGAAAATTTATTTCCATCTAAACCTTAATTCCTCTTTACCACATAACATAACATGTTCAGTAATTCAGGTATCTGTTTGTGGACATGTTGGGGGAGAGGCCATTGTCCTACCTATCACAATATATATAAAGTTCTCACCTAAAGTAAACAATTTGTGCTATTATTTTTCTCTCTTTATAAGATCCCTAAAGTACTTCATCTTTATTTGCAACCTTATATTTATTTTTAAAGTATAGTGTCAAAAAAGTTTTAAAATTATTGGTTAATTTTGGTAATGTATTCATGATTTGATATTTACCCTTGAAGTCTGCTGCAATTTGATTGGGTGAAACACAGATAGATAATATGTTAATCAGTATGAACACAGTGAAATAATTATCGAGAAACAGTTCAATAGAAAAGAAGAAATATCTTTCTTCTAAGCATAACTTACCTGTAAATTTTATTGCAGTTAAAACCATGGAAGAAAAACAAACAGGAGAAAAATGGAAGAATTATGAAATGCACACCAATTATTAAGAGAAAAAAACTATGTGGCAGAAAAAAAAAATCATATGTTGGTATCATCATTGAAGAAATTAGAAACTGTCATTCAGATCAAAAGGATGGCTAAGGATTGTAGGCACACAACTTGAAGACAAAAATAGCAAGAATTTGACAGATATTGGGCATTGCATCATACACAGAGAAGCTTCTATCTTAACTGAATTTTAGAGCTCCTCCTGAGCTTGAGGAGGGAAGTTGCACAGTGCTTGGGAAGAAGGAAGTTCAATTACAATCTGCAAAGTTATCCACCTCCTGCAGGAGGCCTTTGATCTGAGGTTGCCACACATGGTTATGTTCTGTGAATGGCGATCTACTAATAGAAAAGCTGTGTTCAGCCTTGGCAAATGCCATTGAGAAGGCAGAGGGGGCAGAGTAACAAGCAAAGTTTTTATTGCAAAGCAAGTATAAGTTTAGTCTTTTTGTCCAAACAAAAATGACCTTATTGAAAAAGATGTGGAAATGTAAGGTGAGCTGGAGAGGGGACCACAGGAAGGAGAGTCAATTGTAAATGTTGACATAACTGTGGCCTTAAAAACACTTAAATAGATATTTATATCTCTGCATGAAATTACTACAAAAAATTTTTCTTCATAGATACATTATTTAGATATTTTGTAGTTGGTATATTGTCTACAATTATTATTTTAATGACCTCACAGGAAACTAATAAAAAGTAATATTGATTTCTTTGCTAAAATTTTTAAACTATCCTAAGTCTTAGATAAAAACCTACTTTGGGGGGATAATTTGATTATGATTACTGTGGTGATCTGATCATTACTAGCCATGTAATCAATTCCTAGTGTTCCTGGAGATTGCACATGATACTCCTCAAGTAACCATGACTGTGACAGTAAAATCTAGACTAAAAGCATTAAAAGCAGGCTTGTGTGATGCTCTTTTGAAAAGTATATGATTCTCAGACATCTTTTATCTCTCTTTAATTCTTAACATTTTTCACTGCCTTGAAAAGTCTAAATGGCTGAGTATTAAGATCAATTGAAGTTACTTTTTCATATAAATATATGTCACAGTGCAGTTATTTCAACCCCTTGTCTTCAGATTGTTTGATAAAGATAACCTACGTTTTAAAACTAGAATGGCTTCTTTTTCAATGTGCGTGTAAAATACCCAAGATCCAGAATTAAATATGAGTATTAAGTGTTTAAAGCCAGAGGAAATTTGGGGACGCCAATGAACATTTTCTTCCACTCATCCACCCTTTTGTTTCCCCTTTGTTTTGAATTTTGTTTTACACTCACCAGTATCACAGTTTATAGTAAGCACGTTCTCTAAACTCTATGTAATGGTAGAAATGTTATTACCAGAAAAAAATTGCACGGCATTATTCTGCTATTGAGGAAATATGAAAACATACTTATGAGACAATAATATGGCTAATTATGAGCATAAGACAAGAATATCAGCATAAAAATAAAATAAAACATCATAAACATTAAATTGGGCAAACAGAAGGTAATAAATGAATAGAGTTGCAATCTATGCTGAGGCTTAAGCAAAAGTGAATAAAAATGAGGGGAAATAATTGAGAGGCCTGGATTCATCCCTTGTACTAGTTAGTGTGTCTAATAATAACTAACGGCTTTTTAGGGAGAGGGCAGGGTTGCTATCATTTTAATCAGTGAGGTCAGCTAACTTATCACGGCTGACATCACTGTGTTTACGCCCCGTGTCCAAATATATTATTGTGGTTGTCTCCTTTCCCCATCCTTCTATTATTGCTTCTACTTTTAGCATCCCAGCTAAATACTCATTCTGGATATAGCTGCAGGAGTGATCCTTTAAAAAAATTGTAATTTGGATTATGTACTCCTGGCATAAAATGATTTAAGTTCATACTACGCTAAATTTGTGACTCTGGGCATGCTCAAAAAAATAGACGAACTTTTCAATTTATTATCTAAAATTATAAGCTAAGACTGTGAACAGGAGGTGGTCTATGGAGTTATATTTCCAGGGGATACATGGCCTTGCATGGTACAGAATCAAAGCTAAACTCGCAGCTGCTAACTACTCACTGAAGAGGCCCTTCAGTTCCCAGGAACAAAGACTATAAACCGAAACAGCCCTGAGGCTATGATTTTTACAGATGTTGCTCACCTGAGGTAGTGGGAAGAAAAGTGTCAGCCATTAAACTTGGCTCAGGCATGATTCCTCCCTTGTTACCTCTGAACAACAGCCCTGAGTTGTGGGGCTCAGGGTTGGGGGCCAGGTAAGTATAAAATCGCAAGTTAGAAAGAAGTGAGCACAGACTAAAACATAAAAATATGTAGAAATAAACATCTTTTCTAATGAATAATAAACCGGGAAATAATAATTTCAAAGCAAGTGAAAACAGCTAAAATAAAAGCCCCAAATTTTATTTCTATGCAATAAATTAACTTATAAAGCAATTAAGCAGTACGGAATACTTTAAAGTAAATGTATCATATTTCTTAAAGAAAAAGAAGAATGAGTAAAATGCTTAAAAAGCAAATAAATATTAGAATTAGAAAATAGTATAAAGGGAAATAAACTGTATACAATTCATTGTGAAGAAAAAGCTTACGATTGCCATAGAAAAAAACAAATTAAGACTCTCTAAATTACATCAATTCTGAACCAGTCATAGTAAAAGGGAAAAGGTTGTTTATACTAGAGAATTCACTCAGAACAAGCAAAGAGAGAAAAAAAATGAACTTTTTGGTGTAGTATTAACACAAAGTAATACATGGACAAGACATCAAGAAACACTTTCAAACAATTAATAGGTGTTTTTGAGAAAGAGCAAAGAGACAATGGCAGAGAAGCCGTTTTGGAAGGATTTTTGCTGATGATTGTCCTGTATTTAAGAATGACATCTCTTGTTATTTTGAAAAGGACAGAGAAAGCCAAATATAACTATATCCAACAAACCCACACAACTAAACACACGATAGTAAAATTGTAGGACATTGTGTCTAAACCAAAAATCTTAAAAGATATTAGGAAACAAACAAACAATAAAATCAACAACAACAGCAAACCTACCCACATAGCCTGAAAAGCCTGACTCTGTCTTGGAGCCTGCCCCATCTCCAGCCATATTGGCCTGATCATTTCTTAGAGTAGCTCAAGGCATTCCTTACACAACACATCACCTCCTCTATCCTGTTTGGTCTACACAGTCACAACTTCAACTTCTAACAGACTTATAATTAAGTTCTACCTTTCCTTCAGATATCTGCTTAAAATGTCCCGTTTTAAAAAGAACTTTCTTGAGCAATCAATTTAAAACATTTTCCTGTTTTTTGTTTGTTTGTTTGTTTGTTTTTTGAGAGTGTCTCACTTTATCGCCCTCACTAGAGTGCTGTGGTATCACAGTTCTCAGCAACCTCCAATTCCTGGGCTTAGGCAATTCCCTTGTCTCAGCTTCCCAAGGAGCTTGGAATAACAGGCACCCACCACAGCTCCAGGCTATTTTTTTGTTGCAGTTTGACCAGGGCTGGGTTTGAACCTGCCACTCTATGAATATGGGGCCAGCTATATTATATTACTCACTGAGCCACAGGCCCTGCCCAATTTAAAACATTTTCTTACTCACTCTCATTCTTGTATGATCACATAGCATCCTTTTCCTTCATTGCAACCAAGTGGAAGATATGAGTTCTCAATTGTGTTTGCATTTTTAAAGAGCACTGTGTAGAGCCAGGCATTATCTTGCATATATAAAATTCACCTTGTAGCTAAGTAATTTCCAGTCTTTTCAAATATATGCTTTGTTTGTTTTTTTTATGGATCTTCTGATAAACTTGTAGGACACCTCCTGGGTAAATTGTGTAAGTAGATATCACATGTGTGTGGATTTTCTGCTTTGTAGATTTCCCATTATAAACCAAGTGATGCAAAAAGCACCTCTATCAGGAATTGTATTATATGTACACCATGGAATACTATGCAGCCTTAAAGAAAGATGGAGACTTTACCTCTTTCATCTTTACATGGATGGAGCTGGAACATATTCTTCTTAGTGAAGTATCTCAAGAATGGAAGAAAAAGTATCCAATGTACTCAGCCTACTATGAAACTAATTTATGGCTTTCCTATGAAAGCTATAACCTAGTTATAACCTAAGAATATGGGAAAGGGGGAGAGGGAGGGGAGGGAGGGGAAAGGGTGGACAGAGGGAGGGTGATTGGTGGGATTATACCTATGGTGCATCTTACAAGGGTACATGTGAAACTTAGTAAATGTAGAATATAAATGTCTTAACACAATAACTAAGAAAATGCCAGGAAGGCTATGTCAACCAGTGTGATGAAAATATTTCAAATGATATATAAAACCAGTGTATGATACCCCATGATTGCATTAATGTACACAGCTATGATTTAATAATAAAAAATAAATAAATAAAAATAAATCTCTCTTACATGTATTTTTTGCTACATATTAAACTGAGAATATTTAAGAAACTTCTCTAATATACGTCAGTCCCATGGGCTCCCGATGTGAGAACCAAAAGAGTAACTGGGTGACCCCATGATGCTCGAACTGAAAACGAATTAATACATGTTGTTTGAGTATTTCTCTCCAGCCCTCATCCTCGGGAAGGCCATCTGTCTGATTATCTATCTTAAAGCCAGCCTTGTGCAACAGAAGGAGTCTTTGCCTTTCATGCTTTGGGACTAATAATGTTCTTGTGCAACTTTTCTCTGTTTATACTCTTAATGCCTCAGGATTCTTGGCTAATGTATGTATCTTTGCAGAATGAGATTCCTTCTGACACTGATCCCCTGGACCTGGTACACCAGTGCCCATGTGCTCCCTTGTATTGGATCTTTTTCTGACATGGTGAAGGTCATAAATTCTGGCTCAAGCTTCAGAGAAAGAGGGCTTCAATGGGAAATCTCCTTGTCCTGTACCCTCCCTATAGTTCCCTACTTCTCAGCAGTACGTATGTGTAGTGCCCTGCTCACTTTCTTGTTTCTTAATGGATGTGAAACCACACAGATGTGAAACTCTACCAGGGGCATTCAACCTTTTGTCTCCCTGTGCCATGTAGGAAGAAGAGGAGCCGTGTTGGGCCACATGTTAAAATACACAAACAATGATGAAAGCTGAGGGGAAAAATGGTCCCTGCATAATGTTCATGATATCCACTGCCACAGACAAACAAAAATCCTCATGGAGCCCAGAGTTCTCAGGTTGGACACACCTGCAAGCCGTATTCTGTAATGGCTGGCAGGGGTGTCCAACCTGAGTCCTGTGGGTCACATGATCTTTGATTCAGTTCTCTTAAACTTTGGATTTTGTAAAGGAAATTCTTGTGCTTCCAACCAGATTCTGAACAATGTTTTTGATTTCTTATTGTCCGCAAGTGTGTTTTTCGATTTTTTTCTCCACCTCTTTTGAAAAATCTATAAATCTGCTTTCCTTTATAAGATCTGAAAGTTGTTTATCCATGGAGATCATACTCTATTACCAACTTATAAAGAATCCCCTTCCTGGTTTGTATGTCTGGTCTTAGTCAGGAATAGTAAACCTTGGACATTCCTCTCAGGGATGGAGCCTGAGAGATAAGTATGTAAAATCTTTAATGTTAATGTGACATATCTCAGCCTTGAAATATTGCTTGTGACTACCAGATCCTTGGGAATATAGGACCATGCTGTTGTGATTGAAGACTGTCATAAGATGCTTCATGCTGCCATGAAAATCTCAGGTCTATACCCAACCTTAGCAATTATTACTATAACTCAGATGCCAGAGCATCGAGAAGCCATTACTTAACTTGGAATTTTCTTTATTTTTTCCTTTTAGTATTTATGAGTACCACAGTAATAAGATTACAGTGTTAATAAATCTTTTCTTTATTTTCCTCCCTTGCTTAATTTTTACATATGACAAGTCATAAATTCTTCTGCTCAATTATAAATGACTTACTACCCTTTAAATATCTAATTTGTAATGTACTCAAAGTAGTGAGAAACATAATTTTTGAATGACATATATGTACTCCCTAGCATACAATAGGTACTTAACAACAGCTTATTGTGAAAAGAAGAACACTTCCTGATTCTTTTCCTCTGACCTAACCTTCTGTCACCCTTGTTTTTCAATTCATGAACCTTTACACAGCATCATCTGAACACCTTTTGCTTCTTAACTCACTTGCGGAAAGGTTCACTGCTCCCTTACGTTAACTAAAATTAGTTGCTCCTCCAATTACAAATGAATCATTGAATGATTTGTGCATCTTACAAGGGTACATGTGAAATTTACTAAGTGTAGAGTATAAATGTCATAACACAATAATTAAGAAAATGCCGTGAAGGCTATGCTGACCAGTTTCATGAAAATATTTCAAATTATATATAAAACTAGTACCCTATGATTGCATTAATATACAGGGCTATGATTTAATAAAAAGAAAAATGATTGATTCAGGCCTCAGGCAATGTAGTACTAAAGTAGCCATGGTACCATGGAGTAGGTTCAGTGGAGTATTTTCTATCTATATCATGTTGATTCTTATTCATGACCATTAACTTCTGCTACTCTCATATACTTTTACACAGAGTCTCCAGAATGCATAGGAATATTCCAGATGAGTCAGGCAATTCAAATAGAAACCCAATTCACTTCTGCAATTTCCCTTTCCATTCATATCCCAATGGTGAAACAAAAGTTCTAAAAGAAGGTTGACTAACAGAGGACTGACTGGATGCCTTATCTTTTTAACAGGGACACTTTGAGAAATAAAAGAGAAGAAATAGATAAATGAAATAATCTAAATGTTCAAACACTTTTATTTCAGTAATACATTTGTTTGTTATATCAGGGGAAACATAAATGTCTATATTACATTTTCAAAAACATAATTATTTCTAAAAGAGAAACACAACCTCATCAACATAGTAAAACAAAATAAAAAATGCTTGTAAATGTAGATTATGCAAGCAACAAATAAAAAATTAAATGAGCTGAAGAAGTACTTTGTATTTCACGTTCATGATAGTCAATCCATTTTCTAGTCTTATTTTTTTCTAATATATTAATTACATTTTTGATATCCCTTTTAAGATAATTAAATTAGTTAATTTTTGTAAAAGCATCAATAACCATGTTCAAAATTTATATTTTATAGTTGCAAAGCTTGATATTAAGAGGCACTCTTTCTTTAAACTACGTTTTCCATTGAAAAAGTAATATATTTTAAAATGCTAAGCTTGAAACAAATTCTACAAAAGGAGTATTTTCTTAAAGCCTTTTTTTCTTTTGTTTTTATATGTGTAAATATTTAGGCTCTAGCAATTTTACAGATTCTACAGTGTCTTTTGTTACAAAATACAACTTGTTGCATAAGGTCTCTCCACTTAGGATTATTCATAATATTTTTATTATTAATAATAATAATAAAAGGGTTGCTGGAGGAAAAGTCAAAGATCTCTGTTGTATTCAATTTTGTATACAAAATAGACATCGATCCGATTAAAAAATATATGTTCTATAAAGAAGTCGTCTAACAAGTTGAAATATTCAAAATTCAAAATTAAACCATGTATATTGTTTCAGTCCTCATTTAATGTTTTTAGATCCTTTTTGTCTTCTGGAGTTAAAACTACAAATGGTTTCTTATTTGAAAAAAAAAATTTTTAATAAGTGTAATTCACTAAGAACTTCAAAAACTGTCATTGACAACTGCTTAATTGTGGAATGTTTCACTAAATATTTCCAAATAGTATTGTACACAATGCAACCAAAATATAGTTAAGACATTTATAAAGACACACACCACACACATACACACACATACACACACACACACACACACACACACACACACATATATATATATATATATACACAGAGAGAGAGAGATTGATAAACACACACACACACACATTTATATATATACAGCCACATTAAGGTAGCATGAAGATTGATGTATAGCATATCTTTGAAAATTGCAAATATTTCTATTTGATTGTTAACAGGCTGCAAAACCAGGAAAAAAATAGCTACACTTGAAACGAAAGTTTAAAAATAAATTTAAATTTCAGCTCAAGGAGAGAACACACTCATGTCTATCATTCCATTCTGCATATGTACCAAGACAAAGCTTGGAAAAGAAAATCCGTGAAATTACTTTAAAACAGCAGTCATTTGTTCTAAATGGACAAATAGGCTTCACAAAGTAATATGCACAGACATCTTATACAAGCACCTGTGCTACTTCCTCTCCCTTAGAGACAGTCTTCTTGAATGAACTGTTACCATTACCTCAATAGATTTATGTCTTCTGGTTTTTCTGTGGTCAGGGAGATTCCCACAGGTTTCCTGATGAAGGAGAATGCAATCATTTTATTTAAGATATACATATATATCTTAAGAAATTGAAATATCATACTTAAGTTTTCATTAAATGCATAATTAGTTCTTCAAAAAGAACTGTCAGTAGATTTGTATCAGAAAATATTAAGGAATAAAAAAGAGTATCTTGTCATATAATTTTTTAAAAAACTAAAAAACTGAGATGTAGATAAGAGGCATAAACTAGATTTGTCGTAAATGGACTATGTGGTCATCTTTTTTTTTTTTTTTTTTTTTTTAATTATAGATAAAAATATGCACCATAGATGTGGCCCAACCCATCACCCTCCCTCCACCCAAACCTCCCCCCTCCCTTCCCCTTCCTTGGTCCTTTCCTCATAGTCTTGTGGTATAGTTG